>JAPMOB010198672.1:0-18724 GCA_029875015.1 Lepomis gibbosus
AAATATATTTGCTCAGCATCAGATATGATTGGAGATGTTTGCAGTGTGTGAAGCCACTGTTTGTTTTAGCTCTTAATGTTGTCTTAAACACCGTATTTGGCTAACCTTGGCTGTGGCCCTGGTTCTTAACACTCTCCCTTTTTTAGAGACCTGGAACTCAGAGGCTGTCAGTCCTGTTGTGTCTGCCAAAATGATTGTAATTTCAATTGTATAAGTGTCTTAAGACTAAGAGATGGATTGGCTTCAGATTCCGAGGTGTTGCTTAAGAGTGTGCTTTGACATTCTTACATTTTGTGTCTTAGTACGTTTATTTGGCCTTCCTGAATCCAAGTTACTGAAGCTGATTTCCTGCTTTCATGGCACTAGCCGTTTCTGCAGGTGCCTAACACAATGGAGCAGAAACAGGCTCGGTGACCTTCAAGTCTCTGATTTCTTCCAGCCCTCTGTTTTGTCTTCTATCCCACAGAGTATGGGCGTTTTCCTGGCTCCTTGCCTGCTTCTGTTACCAATGTACTGTTTGTACTGTCTGTTGAGCCTTAGTTAGTTCAAATCTGGTGTGCTGTTTTATTAGCCTTGAGTTATTTAAAGTCATGACATGAAGTCAGGTCAGGTTATTTGTTAATAAAAACAAGTTAAACACAGTCTTATTTGTTCGGTGTTGATTGCTGTTTGTGCATTTGTGAGTCTATATTTGTGTCCAAAATACCTGCGTTGATATGCTCAAGGGATAAGTCACTGTCAGGTGTAGAGGTTGTTTTATTATAATTTTATAGAAACTGGGAACAAATCACACAGTGTCTTTTGAGGTAAAAAGCTATTGGTGTGTATGTGTATTATTGCAATTATCTCTTTCTCAGTTGTGTTAAGTTGATGTTATTCTTATTTTAAGTTGGAGGAGGAGCTGCAGAGTTTTCCTCCTTAATGTATTCCTTTCATCATGTCCCTTCATTCCACTCTCCTTTCTTACAGGTCCCTGAGGTGATTAGCAGCATTCGCCAAGTGTCTAAATCAGCCCTAAAGGAAGACACTAAGCCCAAACAGGAAGCTGATGAGGCCTTCTACAACTCCCAGAAGTTTGAAGTGCTTTACTGTGGCAAGGTAGAAATGCACTCTTCAAATATGAAATGTTATCATTTGATAAGATATTGAATAAATGCAACTGAATTTAAATAATTTTCCAGGTGACAGTTGTGCACAAAAAGGCCCCATCCACCCTTGTTGATGACTGCATTGATAAGTTTCGTCAGCATGAAGTTGAACGCAAGCGCCTGCGACTGCTCAACGGTCAGCGAGGGTCCGCAGAGAATGCCTCTATGGAGTTCCTCATGGGGGGAGACCCACTCTCCTCTGCTCTCAATGAGAGTATAGAAAAACCAGAAGTGGAGGACATGACTGGAAATGGAGGTAAGGGCCTCATGTAGAAGGTAAACGCTGAATCTGCCAGTCTCTTTAGTCGGATTTTTACATCACACAGTTGACCTCTTGCTATGTCCACCTCAAACTTTCTGTTCTTGCACAACACATACGCAGTTTATAATGGCGGCAGATTTAATACTTGAAATTCTTCGTAAATTTGGCAACAATGAGTCTTCCATTTTATACAGAGGTAGACAAATGCGAGCATGTAATTTCTAGCTGGCGAATGTCGATTTTGCCAGCTAAAACAACAGCTGTCCCTGGTCTGTAATTTGTTAAAATGAATTAGCATGCCACCCATGTTGCATATTTCACAAAGACCGTATAAAACATGAACATAGTGTCCGTGATGTCACCTGTGGGACAAGAGGTGTAGCTGAGGCAGGCCAAATGAGGCCCGATAACCACCTAGTGGCTAGGGCACCCACCTGCCAATAAAATGGCCATATCCATAATTATAATCAACTTTCAGCTTTAATATAATTTAAACGTCTATGTTATATACAAATTTGACCCCTCGCACAGCTGTCATGAAGGGGGAAATTAGCTACAGAGACCAAAATAGTTTTTTGTACCAGGCTGTACACAGGGTTTTTTTCTGTTGTTTGTTCTGTTTTTTATCTGTCCTTCCATCAGTGTTCAGGGAGATTGTCTTATCTTATAGAATAGTTTAAGATGACAAAATAAGAATCAGGTAAAAGGAGTCTTAGATATGTAACTTACTTGTTGTCTACATATTTGATATTGTACTACAAAACTGAGGCTAAACCTACTTGTCCCGGGCAAAAAGTCAGCATCCTCACCAGTTGGTTATTCATGTAAAAGATGTAATGGTAAATAAAGGAACAGCATTGTTCAGGTATTATAAGTATATATGACAATATTATATATGAAATGGATAATACAGTGCAACTAGACCAATAAGAATTGTGGCTAAAAGTGTGAGGTGTGTTAATCAAATTAAATAGTGGCATATATCTTTGCTGTATATATTTCAGGTAAAGGCCAGCGAGGAGCGTTCCCCGAGTGCATCCTGGAGGATTCTGGATTTGAGGAGCCTCACGTGTTCCGTACACGCTGCAGCAGCCTGGCAGCGAGTCTGCAGAGGAAGCCAGGGGAAGGCGTCATCATGGGCCCAACACGCCGCAGACACTCCAGCGCACCAAACCATGTTCAACCGTCTGATGCAGACAAGAACCGCACCATGCTCTTCCAGGTAGAGGAAATCTGATAAAGAAAAGTGCTGCCGATGTCCATGAAAGTAAACATGCGCTGTACTTTTGCTGATGTCTTTGTTTCAGAATGAGCTCAGAAGCTCAGAGGTTCCGTTTCTTATCTCTGTTTCCAGATGGCCAGTCCACTGGTAGAAAACAGGACTGAGGAGCTTTTTCATAACGGCAATGATCTCATTTAAACCTGTGGCTTAGTATGCACTCATGTGCTTGACCAGGAGCAAGGGATCTATTATATTTGAATTACAGTAATTTGCAGTGAACAGAAAGGAGCACTGTGTGATTTGGATTTACTCCGAAGTTGTCGTGGATGTTAGGTTTATAGACAGAGATCTAAATATATTACCTTTGTCAATGAGATGGATAGATGTTTTTTTCACTCACTACCGCCAAGTCATAATTTGTCTTGAAGAACTTCGATCTGTCACACCAGAAAACCAAATGCTTACTTGCTGGCTTCGCACCATTTGTCATTGTTTGCCACCCTCTCTGCATTTAGTCCAGACCCTTTTGCTACTGCAAATCATTTTTATGTGCACATGGCTGGCAGTTATGATGTTCAGACTGGCTTGGCCCTGTGTTACTGCTTCAGTTAAAGAGGCTGTAACTCCTGAGTAGAATTTGTGACTGCAGCGATAGTCCTGTGTCAATGCAAGGCCGCTACTTTACAAAAAGCATGCCAGCTGCAGAACCAGCCAGCTGCCATTCCTCAAACAGCATGCCCATTTCCTCATGAAGCTAATTTTAAAAACTAGAGCACATCGCTCAATATGATACTCCACACAGCAGTCAATTATGGGAAAAATCGTTGGTACAGACTTGTTGACCTTGATTTTGAGAGTGCATAAGTGTGTCTATGTTTGTCATTGAATGGGTCTCAGAATAGTCACAGATCTTGCACTTTACACTGAGATTATCTTTGCCTCGAGCTATATCCATGCTCTACAAACATTAAGACAATATTATTCTTTTGTGGAAGTACTTTATAAATCTGTATGTGTTCTTGCATGAATCTGTCTGATTACAGTATATTGTGTTTCACAGGTTGGGCGTTTTGAAGTAAACCTCATAAGTCCGGACAGTAAAACCGTGGTGCTGGAGAAGAACTTCAAAGATATCTCATCCTGCTGTCAGGTTGGTTTATTTTTACTTGCTGTATTTACACTAAAAGCCTCTCTCCCCTAACTCTGCCGCAGTCCCAGCCATAGAATAAGCTCAGACTAATTTTACGCATGTCTTTTCTAGACAGCTAATGCATTAATGCTCGTCTGTACAGTACAGCAGGCCTTAATTTGATTTGAAATCAAATTTGAAATCTTCATCAGTTTGTATGTCCTGATTCAGTCTCATTTCTTTAAAAAGACAAGATAATACACGACTTTGTACAAGAAAAGTAGTTTTTACTAATTGAGAGCCATTATGGTGTCAGTCACATGTAGTTGCAGTTTTATGTTTTGTATTGCTGGACTGAATACAAAGATGCAAAAGTCTTCCATTGCTGTGATGCTGCGTCTTGACTTTGATGCAGGGTATCAAGCAATCCGACCATTTTGGATTCATCTGTCGGGACCAATCAGAGTCTGGTCCCAATCAGTATGTGTGCTACGTTTTCCAGTGTGCCAATGAGCCCTTGGTGAGACACACAAAACATGTACATTTACCACTTTAGCTTTTGCTGTTAAGGTTTATTTTAATCCCTACAAGCCTGTCTGTGTTGTCTTTCTGTGTGTACGTGTGCGTTGTACATGCTCGTCTTGTCCTGGTATATGACTGCTTGTGTCAGGTTGATGAGGTGATGCTGACCCTTAAGCAGGCCTTCACTACAGCAGCAGCCTTACAGAGCAACAAGACCGAGATCCAGCTATGTGAAGCCTGCCCCATGCATGACCTGCACAAGCTTTGCGAGCGGATTGAAGGTGAGCCAGGAAACTCAGTCACACATCCATCACGTCTCTCTGGCTTGACCCATGAAAATATTGATGCATGGTCTGTTTCTCAGTGTTAAAGCAACATAAAAGAACCTTCTTATTTCCTCTTCTGTTTCCAGGTCTTTATCCACCCCGAGCAAAGCTAGCCATCCAAAAATATCTCTCCCAGCTGACTGATAATGAGCAGGCTGAGATTTTTGAGCGAGTTCAGGTAAGGTTTGGCTCTGTTTAGAGAAAGAATACATGACATATTAACAGTTTTGTGACTGATATCTGGAAACATTTTTTACAGATGCTGCATCTGCTTCAAAGCAGTGTTTTTTCCATCTTGAGTTTTGAGTGTTTGTGTATCCATATCTGCAGAGATTGAAGCCTGGATCAGACCAAGAGGAGAATGAGCTGGTGATTCTTCATCTGAGACAGCTCTGTGAAACCAAACAAAAGTCCCACCTCCACATTGGAGAGGCCCCTCAGGTAAACACTTAGCCCTGTAGATGATGGAAATGATTATCTAAAAATAAAAACTGCATAAGTTGTATTCAAATATCACAAGAGCAGAGATGAACCCATTTCTAGATTTATTTCTGAGCTTTTATTTCAACTTTACTAAAGAACTGAAGAAATTAAGGGTTTAGCGTGAGTGCCTAAAAAGTTCCCAAGGGCCTTTTAACATCCTTGAAATTTGAGAAAAGTTCACTCTTTTTAAAGGTTTTTAAAAAGTAATGGATTTTATGCAGAAAAGCACAGAATTTAATGTGTCTAAGCCCTCTGGGTGGCTCTATCTACAAAGACTTATTATCGTAAATGTTTCTTTGAATTTTTGTGTTGATATGTCAGCAGTCCTTGAATTTTGAGTCCTTGAATTCCAAAAACAAGTCACCCTAGTTTTTTTTAATTGGTGATAGTTTTCTGGGAGTGATTGTCAGGGTGCATAGAATGGTCTAGAACTGTAGTTCCTTGTGATGGCTGATATTCATGCAAAAAGCTCATTATTTTTAGCTCTTTGCTGCTGTTAAAATGTAAAGTTCATTACTTCCCAATGTTCCTGGAGAAGACCGAAGCTGCTTATCAGTTGAATCAGTGTTACATTCCATACATTGCTGACGGAACATTAAAGGATGAAAGTATTGGGGATTATTACTTCAGTTTATGTAGCCTGAGGGATTGTATGTTAAATATCATCAGTCGAATGGCAGAACCCCAGCGGCACACCCAATGTTTTTCTGTGCCGTGTGGTTTGCTACTGTATGCTTGTATGGTGAACGCTCAGTGAAAGTCACGTTTTTATTAATTACCTCTGTGGTGACTTTTTTTCTTGTGTCCATTGTTCTAACAGAATGCAGCAAATTGCCCATCATCAGGAGACGGCACAGCCACCAGTAGTCGCTTCAAACTTGATATTCTCAAGAATAAAGCACGCACCTCCCTCACTAGCTCTCTGGAGAACATCCTTGCAAGGGTGGGTCTGAGAAGAGAGGGATTTCTCTAGGACACTTTTTTTCTGCCCCAACCTCCCCACCTTTTATGTTTATTTGTTGTCCTGCTGTTATTTTATCTATCACTTCTTTTATCCCTGTCTCTTATTTCTCCAAACCAGACAGAATATAGCCAGTGTGCTGTGTAACTCTGCTCTCTCTTTGTATCAGTTGCTGTTTCTGTGTCATTGTCATCTAGGGGATTTGGATTGACCCATATCTGCCTGTGAGACAGCAGAATAATTCCTTACTAGAGAGATCCAGGCAGAGAGAGTCCTCTGCTGCCATCTGTTATTGTCTCAGAGGTTTAGCTGAACAATGGCAATGTTAATGTTATCAAGCCAGGAAATATTGGTCCTTAATATTTCTTGCCATTTGTGATTTTCTGATACATTGCTAGTTGATTTTTTTTACTACCTCCTTGACAATACCACCTGCACTTTTTTGTCTTGAGCAACTTCTGAAAAAGGGCTGTGTAAACATGTTTTTATTTACCGGTTTGTTTTTATATTGTATCATCACCTCTGTCACCAGGGTGCCAGCCGGATGCGAGGCCGTTTGGGAAGCATGGGGAGCATGAGCAGTTTTGAAAGGGTAAGTGTCCTTGAGTGGTGACGAGATTTGACCCTTCGGTAAGCCACGCCCCGAACACGCTGGCCAATCACAAAGCAGTATAGGATTCTCTCTAACTGAGATCCGACAATTTCATGGGTGCGCTCCATTGACTCTAATGTAAAAGGAGTTGTTTCTAGCTTTTTTTTGCTGTAGTTTTCCAAGATATGGTCAAACACTGTTCCTGTTGCACTTGTAATAATTACATTAGTCGCTACCCAGAGAGGTTGAAAGGTCAGGTACGATTTATTCCTTTTCCAAAACGTAAAACAAATCCAGAAAAATGTAGGCTGTGGATTGTTCCTAATGTAATGTTAGTTAGCTAACGCTAGCTAACTTACTACTGAATGTAACGTTATAAAGCCCTACTGTTCTGCTTTGTAATGATTGTAATAGTGAACAGAGACCAACCCACCGGTACGAGAACAGTGCTGATCCTTAATATCGTTGTCCTCTTTCTCAATAGTCAGGTGATATGGGCGTTCACTTTTACTCTGGGATCAGCAGGCTTTAGCTTCTATCATTATTTTTTCAATGTCAGTTTGAGTCTGTTTAACAGCCTGAATACACAATGCAACTGCAAAACTGTCCCAAAAATGAGACAATATTTTTCCAGGGAGTGCAGTAATAGACTGTGGCGTGCTAAAAGTCCGTCAGATCCGATAGCTTGTTGGACCTAGCAACAGTAACTATGGGGGGCGTGGCTTAGCGAAGGGTCAATTCCCAGAACTTCCCTTGAGGGCTTTGGGAATTCTCACTTTTTTACCAGTTGGCTTTTAAATACATGTTATATTCCAGCTCTGTCCTCAGAAAAGGTCAAGCGTGATAAGCATGCGTTCACTTTCATCACTGTCAGCAATTAGAGGCAGCTAACAGTTTTCTTTTCACATGGAGACATGATTCTGCACAGCATTATTCACCCACAGTTTTATGCTGAAGCTGCGTTGGCTAGAAGACGGAGTAGTACAGCAGGGAGTGTGTTTATAGAGCTATCAGTGAACCATTTGGAGTTGTTGGCTCCCCTGTGTCACTGCTGTGCAGAATGTGGAGTGAGTGTGTGATGTAGTCCATCTGACTCCCCGTCAATCAAGAGAGAGTTAAAAGAGTTACTCCACCGATTTAGCAGCAAACACCTCTCAGATTGTCAGACTAACGATGGACAATATAAAAGAAAAGGGATAAAAATCAATGCAGCGGGATCTGAGATGTTGTCTTTTTTATTCCACACAAGCTTCTTCTTTGCCAAATCCTGGCACCTACATTACACAAAATGCAACTCGACCACCAGAACTTCAGTCAGAGATTCGGGTGTGTAATGCTAGTAGTGGCTAATGTAGCTTCAAGCGTCAAACAGAGATGAGGAGTGGGTTACAGAGGTCTGTAAGATTTTTGTCTTTTCAAACTTGTAGTTCTCTGTCCCAACCCACGCTAACTCGAGTGACATCACACAATATATCAGATTTCATGTGTAAGTGAAATCTGAAGTGATTTTCATCTGGGGACTGTGTCAGGATGCTGATGTCCTGGCAAGCAGGAAATTCAAGTCAGGATGTCCAGTTGTGTGTCTGCTGAGCCATGCCTGTCTCTGTCTTCCTCTTGCTCTGTCATAGGACACAGCACAGCAGAAGTGTCTGATCCGCTGAACCGCTTTATCTTGGCAGTGTTTCCTAAAATCTATAAATCACAATTAAGCCATTCAGCTGACAGTGATATCTAGCATGATTTATGTGTGTGCAACAGACCTTTTGCAGTTGGCAATGTGATTAGCAGTGCAAGGGCTTTCGAGATAGTGAAAGTAATGTCATTGGACCTTGCAGTTTGTTTTCTGTGTGTACTGAGAGAAGCAGCACACATATTGCTGGATTTCTTCTGTCCTGTTAGAACTTGAGGGAGGTCTTTAGCGTGATAGGAGATTGGAGGGTTTTACATGTGGAATTGAGTCACTGAGGTCCTCCCCGCCAATAGTGTGTGATGCGGTGAGTCACAGGACATTGTCCATTAGAATACAATAGATGTGGGAGTTGTACCACCAGGCATGAGGCAGCGCTGAGTCCAAGAGTGTCGAGTGGAAAGTTGAACCTGAAATGAATCTTGCTGTGGGATTACTTTGGCTAGGTGAGTGCAGGCTGAGTGAGTGGAGTTCTTGGCTATGTGTGGTTTAACTTCCAAAGACATTTAGTAGGATTTTGAATATTGCCTGCTTATACCTAGGTTATTGACCTGCATAGCTATGCAGAATGTTTTAGAGGAGGGATTATGTCTTTAGGTTCACTATTCTTGCTAACCATACTAAAAAATAGATATATATTATATAAAATATCATAAATGTACATTACTGTAAAAGAGTTTTACAAATGCACTGACAACTTTCTTCCTCTTACATTCTGTCCTCCTCAGCAGGATGAGGAATCTCCTGGTCACTCCCCTCCAGGTTCCCCTCCTGCTTTCCCTGACGATGACCCGGAAGCCGGCCTGCAGTTCCGCCGGCGTGCTCACACCTTCAGTCACCCACCTGTGAAGAAGCGCATCTCCTTTGAGGGACAGCAGTCCAGCCAGAGCAAGCAGGCTCCACTGCGCAGACAACAGTCTGTTAATCCAGAACTACTGCAGAGCAGGTAACTTACACTTCACTTTAGTTACTGCCCTCCTAGTTTGAACCTGTGGGAGAAACAAATGATCGATGCAGAATGTACATCTCTTTAGTAATGTTGGGGGAGTGGATGTTTTGCGCTAAATTGTACCAATAAGTTTCTATAACAGTGAATGTTTGTGTTTTGTTTGAAGATATGGCAGTTAGCTTGTCACCAACTAAATATTTAGTTAACCTGTGATTGTCACACAGACAATGTAATCTATTTGCAGCACTTTGATCAGTTCTAAATCTCTTCACCTCCTGCTCCACTGTTCTTGAACAATAGCATCGTAAGTTTCCTGTCACTGTTTTGATCCCCCATGAGTTCCTCAGTGTTTTTCTGTGCTCTGACCAGAAGCCCTTTCTTTTGTTCAATGTGTTTGTTTTTTTATTTGCGGGCATTTCATGTTTGGCTCGCCCAGACCCGTGGCTGTCTCGAGAACGCGCAGTGTTTCGGAGAGCGAGTCCTCCTTCAGTCTCCCCTCCTCCTTCTCCGCTCCCACTTTCCTGAAAAGCATTTACCAGGGCTCACTGGGCTCCCTGAGCTCCGTGGCAGACAGTGGGAGCCCCAAGAGGTGAGAGGGGTTGCTCAGACAAACCCCCCTGTTTAGACCCAAATGCACCGACCATGGATAGAGGGGATGAGATGGGTGGGAGGGACAATCTGTTCTTTGCTGGGTTGGCAGTACGTGTTGGCTGTCCAAATCTTTTAACACCTAGCTTTTTTTTGTCCCTGTATCTTTGTACCTTTTTTCCTGTCTATCCATAGCAACTTTTTATTGGTAAGAATACTTTTTTCCCCCATTGCCTCTGCAACTGGACCGGCCCTCTTCCTGTTTCACTCAGAGAAAGGGGATGCTGATACACCCCTGCGTATGCATGTGAATTTGCTGCACGGCAAAACTGTATTTGTAGCCTTTATTAACTACACTTCATACTTTCCTGACCAGTTGTATTCATGAGGCTACCCTGGGTTTACAAGGTGTCTGGATGGCAGAAAGAAAAGGTTAACATTTCCATTATGAATGAGATGCAGTGGAGCAGACCTTTGTAAAATGGCATTTCCACAGGATGTTTTTCTTCTCTGACAGCAGTCCAATCCTCTGAGCAAGAAAAGCTTTTTTCAGCACACGTTACCCCTTAAAATGAATACGAGCTGAACTTGTTGAAAAGCCTTGACCTGTCGGGTATTTAAATCTGAATATGCCAATGTGTTCTGCTGCACTGTGAGATAACTTTACCCCTGTGCTGTCTTTTCTGTGACTTTATGACTTTACTGGCAGGAAAACACAAGAGGTCATATGTCACATGAAGAATTTTAATCTGTTAAAGAGGCTGATGTTAAATGCGTGGAACAGCTGTGAGAGTAAAATTTTGGTCTCTGTGACATTTGACTCAATAAAGGTCATTTCAGTTTTATTTTATTTATTTATTTTTTTTACTGTCCACACGATCATGTGGGCGCTTGTGCGCTGACAAAGCTTGTTAATTATTATAGCAGTCAAGTGATCCTCAATGTAACATAAAAAGTTTGTTTCTGTAATGGAGGAAAGATTTCATTTGAACATTTGAGCTGTGGTAGGCAATGTTGGAGAACCAGCAGGACACAGGTGCCAGATTTTTTTTGTGTCACAGGATTTGATTAATTGATTACTGTTGGGATGTAACAAAAATGCATCTTAGATAAATTACCCAGCCTACCTCAGCTTTAAAGTCATTCATGAAATCCCTTCAGTACAGCTTTGCAATGTATACAGTACATTTGTATTCCACCCATCGCTTACCGCTTATCCTGCGTACAGGGTCATGGGGACATGTGTATTCAAAGCTAGAAATTAAAATAAAAATACGCTTAATAGCAAAAACGGTTATCTTAAAAGAACAAAAAAACAAATTATTGATACCAATAATTGGTATTAAATTTCAATATTCTGTACAAATGCAATATTTCACACAGTTACTTTATATTAGCGTCACATGTATACATGATCATAACTAGGGACACTGGAAGTCAGTCAGTTGGGGTTGCGTTCACATCAGTGTGCATTGACATCATAAAAAAGAGAAAGATAGAGAGAGCAAACATGAACATCAACATACACATCGAAGCAGCCAAAGCAACTAACCTCTTTCCTACCACAAATACTAGAGCACTAAGCATATAAATCGCAGTGAAAAAGGTTTAACTGATGGTTTTAAGGGTACTACAGCCCCATGCTCATCATATATAGTGAATGCAGCTTTGCTAATAATCAAGTAAAACAATGAAACCTGGAAAAGAAAATGGACATTTTCTCTAATCCCACTGGTATTGTATTAATTATGTCTTGCTACAAAGTGTGTAATTGCATTGTGCATCATTTTACATGGTTAAAAAAACAAAGGCAAAATATGGAGACAACTTTCTTACTTGGAGAAGCCAGGCTAATTTCTCTTCTCCATTTCAACCACCTAGCAAATACTGTGTTCATTACTATGTTAATTTAAATAGCAGGTTCACTTCATAGACCCTCACTGTCCTACTTTCCACATATGACCAAGCCCTTTATTTTGGTTGGGACTTTTAGGATTTGGCTGAGCACTTTCCAAGTTCACTGCATTGTTGTGTCGGCAGGTGTGAATTTCAGGGCCTGGATATTATGAGTCGATAAATGTGAAACAGAGAAACTAACATGTAACATGAGGCAGTGAACATTAAAGTTTTTCAGTACCTCCAGCAGCTCAGTAACCAAGTTTTCTTCTCCACTAACAAAAGCAACTTCTTTTCCAGAAAACAAACAAGCACGCATGCGCCTCAGCTGTGGCTGCTTAAGTGGCTGATGTTTATGTTACATACTAATTGTGACCTACACCACCTTCTGCTTAATTAACATGGATATTGGGAATCTGTCAATGCCTCGTACATGTTTTTTTAAATCATGTTTATTTGAAGTTCATCTTGACCATTTGTCATCAACGGGAGAGGGCTTGTTGATGGGAAGCTTATATAAGGTTTTCTGTGTTGTGTCTAAGTGGAGAGGTTAGATGTGTGCGCGTTCGTATACTGAAGGTGTGTGCTTGTATTTGTAAAAGCTGCTGAAAGAGTGTTGCTGTAAGATGATACCTGACTCATTTATCGGGTGTCTGTAATGCTGCTGTCTTCTCTCATAGCAATGGGGAAGGCAGGAAGAGGACTCTGTCGAGCTGCAGCAGTGACTCAGTGAGTGGAGGTCTCCCTCCGACCCCACGCAGGGTCTCCTGGAGACAGAAAATCTTCCTGAGGGTTGCTTCACCCATGAACAAGCCGTCTGCATCCATGCAGCACCCAGGTCTGGTAACACAATTTCTCAAGCAGTTCAGAAAAAGGCACAACATGATGCACAGTCAGAACGCTCTGAATAATCTACAAGTGCATAGAAAATGAGTACAGGGCAAGGGGAACATTTAATCCCTGTGGAAAATGACTATTCTGAAACTTTTGACTTTGAAATTGCATGCATATATGGGCTGTAAGGCTTGAAAGGGAAGAGGAATGTTCCCACTTCATCCTTTTTAGATAAACACTGATAAAGGAGCTTGTGAAAGTGATCCTCCTACCTGTTCTCATGGCCAGTTTTCTTGACTTTAACATAGTCTTTCTTAGCTTAAAAATGTAGCTTACACATTATTCCCAGATCCATGGCATCAATAACCCCTGAAATATGCGGCTCTTCTCCTGCTAAATGCTCCACTTTGTGAGAATGAATAACACAGAGCTGTAAAATCAAATCAATAAGCTAAAAGAGGCTAAAAACTCTGCAGACAGCCATTTTTATAGTACAACTCATCCATTCGATTCATTGCTCATAAAAAAATTGTGACTTAAAAAATAGTAATGTACTTTGTATTAATGTTTTTGGATATTTTTCTTTTAGACAACTCTGATGACAGGGAGTTGTTGCCTCTCTCTCCTCGCGCCTTCAACTCAAGTCTGGATCCTTGGGGGCGCCTGCTGCCACCAGCAGGTGACCCCCTGTCTGGGGAGAGGCCTAAGAGGATGGGGGCTGACTACCGGGCCCTCTGGAAGACTGCCATCCACCAGCAGATACTTTTGCTGCGCATGGAAAAGGAGAACCAGAGACTGGAGGGTGAGTTACAGTTGCTATTGTGCACATAAAGTATGATAATCAACCTAGAATGAACCGCTCCTTTGGTAACATGAATGACAAATATGAAGAACATGATGTCTGTAGTCTTGTTGCTGCTGGATCATTCAGCATTCTTTGACACTAATTGTATTCGTTTCTCTGCAGACACTGGTGGTATTTATAATTTGTCATGGGACTGTTTTTGTTGAAATCTGCTCACTGGGTCTTATTGTTATGGTTGTTAAGATATTCATTGCAGTAGTAACTTCCTCTCCTGTCCCTTTTCCTCAGCGATCATGAATGTTTCACACTCAGTCCTCATCAGACACTTAAAGTCCTGTTGTTCCTAACTGAAGCTTTATGAGCGTGGACAGGGATACAGGGCTCAGAGGTTGCTACTCCTTATGCTGTCATTTGTGTTTACTTTGAGAAGTCATATGTTGCTATCCTGATTCCGGAGCACAGCTATATTTAGAGCAAAATGTTTTGGTGTTGCATATACACATAGGCAAATAAAGAAACGTGTTCAAACAAGCACTCAGTAGGGGTGCATGTAGGGGGGAAAAAAACAACAGTAACATTTAAAAGCAGTGTTGGGCAAGATACCCAGAAATTGTAATTTATTACTAGTTACTTATTACTTCTTAAAAAAAGTAATATTACTTTACTTATTACTGGGTGATAAAAAATAACTAGTTACGTTACTATTTTTTACTACTTTCCAGTGTTTCCACAAAATGACAGCGCTGCAGGGGGATTTTGATCTTTTTTTACGCCTAGTAAAAAAAAATACAAAATCAATATGTGTCTGTCAGCGTTGATAATTATCCAAATTATAATTATGGGATACACTGCTTTCACTAACACCCCCCTTCACCCCCAAACAAAGCACTCTCTCCCAAAATTTTAACTAATTGACCAATCATATTCATAACAGCAGCAAGGAGTGTGTTTTTAAACTGCTATTTTTCTGCACATGTAGCAGTATTCAGCATTTTTACAAAACGTTACGTTAACGCCTGTCTCTCCCGATGACTCCAAGCATCAGTGACAGTAGCGGCCGGAGTTTCTTTCTGCAAGTTTCACGTGGATGTGCTGCTTTAGCAGATGCTTCAATAAACTGGATGTAGAATTGTTCGCGCTTGAAAGATTTTTGCTGGTCTCACAGAATTTACAATAGACAACAATGTTCTTTGAATCTTAGACTGTGACACAATAATGGCAGTAGCTACTTACAGCTGTGGAAAGAAAACCTCTCTCCCTCATTCTCCGTTCTTCCTTTAGTTTTTGGCTATCAGTGGACTTGAACAAAAAAGTCCAGTGCTGCTGACCTGCAGCGCAGTTATGCATTCACAAGGATGGTGCGTTCAGTAAAGCAGTAACGTAGTGTTACTTGGATTAGTAACTGAAATATTATTACTGTTTTGGAAATATTAATCCCTTACACTACTAGTTACTGGGAAAAGTAATATTATTGCAATAACATCTTACTGAGTAACGCATTGACTGCCCAACACTGTTAAAAGATACAGCATTTGAAATATTGCCCTCTAATGGCCTACTGCAGGTTATTAATGGTGCATCCCAAAGCTTTTTTAAAAGCACTCCTTTTTTCCTCTCCTTTCCTCCCCTCGCAACCACTTGTCTTTTAAAAGGAAGTTAGCAGGCCTGAGGAGGAAGTAGTGTAGAAGAGTAAGTAGAGCCCATATGGGGAAGTTAATTAGCTCCTTAATTATCAAAAAGGCATCTTTACAGTGAAATGAACCCCTCCTTGTAAATGATAAAAGTCAATAATATGTGTCAGTGTTTTGCATGCCTAGCTCAAACACTGGACAAAAATCAGCATGATACATTAATAACTTGCGCTAAGTGAAATGGAGGAGATAGAGTAAAAGAGGTGAGAGTTCTATAGTTCTTTAACCTTGGGATGCACCTGTTGCATTTAGCCTATATGTTAGATTGTAACACATCTCTTTCCCTTTGTTTGTCACTATGACACCAATGCTGGTCTGAGGACTTAACTGTGAATAGCCATTTTCAATAGAAGGTAAGTGATATAAGAGGAGTCCTTGAGATCATGGCAGGTAGATATTTTGCATGATTTCGGTTGTTGGTTTATTGTATTTATTCAATTTGTGTTCTTTTTTTGCATGTTTAGGAATAATAATTTTGTCTGTCATACTTCTCCACACTTGATTCTCCACACCTCCAGCATAATAAAGACGGGTCTTTGGTGTCGTGGGTACTGTTGCTTGTGTGTACATTGTAGGTTTTCTGTGGTAACAGGTGACAAAAGGTGTGAGGGAATATATTTACACAATCTTTTAATCAGCTGTAAGATTGGCTATAAGAGTTGGCCTTTGGTCTTGATTTTTCTGGTGGAAGAAAATCTTCACTGACAGAATGATGTTGAATGTGTTCTTTCACCTCTTTTTATTCTGGTGATTGTGTTGCAGCGAGCAGAGATGAGCTGCACATCCGTAAGATGAAGCTGAATTACCAGGAAGTGGGGCAGTGCTCCAAAGATGCGCAGGCATTGTGGGAGAGAAAACTGACAGCCCCAGGCAGAACAACTGTCCCGCAAGACAAGGAGGAGATTTATCGTGTACTCTGCCAAGGTGAGAGATGTGTGTCAGTACATTTTTGTGTGAGAGAAAGGGTTTGTGAAGACATGCTCATGTATTGATGTATTTCTTATTCTTCATACAAAAGAACATGTATAAAACACATGTAGTCTCCATCTGTGCGCAGGTGTTCCCAAGAGCAGGCGTGGGGAGATCTGGTTGCTCCTTTCCCATCAGCACCGGCTGCGTCACAGGCTGCCCCAGCGTCAGCAGGCCCCGGACACCCCCTATCATGACCTGCTCAAGCAGCTCACTGCACAGCAGCATGCCATTCTGGTGGATCTAGGTGTGCAATGATTTGTTAAAAGGGGGGCCGCCCAGTCTTCTGGAACATGTCATGGACTTTGACTGTGTCATATTTATTCATGGGAAAGTTATTCAGAATAATGCATGTCAAGGAAGCTTTTGAAATTTAAGTACAGCTGCAGCCCCAGCTGCCCTGTAAGTAGAAGCTATCGTCATTATTAATAGTTGTCATAATAAGAGCAGTTTGGTTTTTATTCTTCTTAGTTTTATTTATTCACACATGAACAAAAAATCCCCCTAATGTTTCTTCTTATAAGGCTTAAAGCTCACAGAAACTATGAACATTTAGTGCATTTCCAGATGTAAACATTATCTCTGTCTCCCTGCTCAGGCCGGACCTTCCCCACCCACCAGTACTTCTCAGCCCAGCTGGGTGCAGGGCAGCTTTCCCTCTACAACCTTCTGAAGGCCTATTCTCTGCTGGATACAGAGGTATGTACTGTAATCCTGTTTCCTTTCCCCTAAGTATGTCACTGTAAGGCCATAGTGTGGTCAGAATCATGAAATTTTTCGTACATTTTGTGTATTTTTCTTATGTACAACACAGGTTGGCTACTGCCAGGGTATCAGCTTTGTGGCTGGAGTGTTGCTGCTGCACATGAGTGAAGAACAGGCCTTTGACATGCTGAAGTTCCTCATGTATGACCTCGGCATCAGGGAGCAGTACAGACCTGACATGGTCCATCTGCAGGTCTGTGCGTGAATGGGTGGATGGACCATTGAAACATTTTATTAGAATATGAGGAATGTCATTATTATGCGTTAACATTTTTATTACGGAATGCTATATTTAATTCCTGCAAGATAATTTAGGGTTCTGCACCAGACATGATCACTTATTACACTGACATTCAATTGCAAAAAAGTCAGAGTTAGAGCCAAATTACAGCTTTACTGTTTAATAAAGTGGTGTCCACATGTACGTTTGGTACTGCAAGAAAAAAATCCTCTTACCATTAAAGCAACTGTGAAAAGAATTTCATGCTGGTAGTAACACTGGTAATATAGAAAAAAAGACACCGTGGTAGATAGCAATGCATACCAATACTCCCTATATCTCCTCCAATAGATCTGACCAAAAGGCAATGAGAACAGTAACACATAACACTGCTTCAATTTTCACCAGAATTGTCACATAACACTCAGAATAAAGACTAAATAAAGTCTTATGAAATATAAATGTTAAAGTATATATACATAATGTTTCCAACCTATTAGAAACTGTGTGTGAGTAACAAGCACACGGGGCTTGTTGGGTTATTGGTTAGCAATGGCAAACATTAGTCAAGTGTCTCCACCTCTTATTCAAACCACACCTGCACGTCTGCACTGTTAAACATCAGCTGACCTCACAGGGAGGTGGAGGGGTGTATGCATCAGAAGGCGTGGTACTGTTTAATCTACAGCAGGTAACCATTTAGCAAACCAGCGGCCTCTCGGTTCTCTCTGCACTGCATTTCTGTTCTGTTAAGACTAATCCAGAGGAGATTCCAAAGAGTAATTTGTTTTATCTGGGCAGGGGTTCAGTACGAGAAGGTAAAGGTATTACTTGTCTTCTTTCTAACGGCCAGGAAATTGTAAGACTGATAACAGTCTAATTTTAGCTTGAGCTAACTTCTGCTTCTGCTTTCTGTCTGCTGTGCAAGTCACTGTAGCACTTGTTAGGATCACTGTAACACATTGTTATCACATTAGTAGAGCTTACAAATGCTTGGCCTTGATGCGTGTCTGGGCAAGTCTCTAGAACAACACAGATCCCTTCTCGGGTAAAAGTTAACTTGTCAGCTAGTGATTCTTAGATTGCCCTGTGATATTTATATTTATCTCCTCCAGATCCAGGTATACCAGTTTGTTCTACCGCAGCATGTTTTGACATGTGTGTATTATCTTCTTTTTGAATGTGTCTTATGCCTGTGCATGCTGTCTGTGTCGTCCCAGATTCAGATGTACCAGCTCTCCAGACTGTTGCACGACTACCACCGTGAGTTGTACAATCACTTGGAGGAGCACGAGATCTGCCCGAGCCTCTACGCAGCGCCGTGGTTCCTCACACTCTTCGCCTCACAGTTCCCCCTCAGCTTTGTGTCCCGCATCTTTGGTATATTTGTAGAATAATGGCCCTCTGTGTTTACCCAAACAAATATGCTTATCAGCACAATGCTATTTTCAAAAGTGGAAGACATTTAAATAACCTCATAATAATTACAGCTTGAAGGAAAGGTGTTTAAAGCATTGATATTTTGTTGCTGTGCCTGTTTTTCAGATTTTGTGTTTGTCCAAGGGACCGGGGTGATCTTTAAAGTGGCCCTCTGTCTGCTGAGCAGCCATGAGGGGGAGATAGTGGAGTGTGACAGCTTTGAGAGCATTGTGGACTATCTGAAAACTACACTTCC
>JAPMOB010198673.1:0-10408 GCA_029875015.1 Lepomis gibbosus
CACACACACACACACACACACACCCTCCCCACTGAGCCAGAGCCTGTGCCAGTGAGACAGGTCTATGGGTCTATTGAGGGGACAGGGAGGGAGCTGTCCCTTTCTGTAGAGCTAATGAAGCCTGCACCCACAGGCATAAAGGAGTGGAGAGAGTTAGCACTGCGCTCCTTCACCCATTCACTCACTTCCTTCCTTTACACAGCTCCTGATGAGGTAATGCTTTCTCTCTTAAAGGGATACCATAAGTAATGCACCTTAAAGCATGCAGCTCTTTACGACTATAGGACATATCAGGAAGAGTATAGTATGCATGTGTGATCCTGCTCAGGAAACTGGATACGATCTTATGACAGGACACAAAGACAGCTGTCTCAAGTCTTGTAATATAGTGTAAGTTGAAAGTATAATGCTTGAATACGTATGTTTTTCTTATTGTCAAAAAAGCCCATAAAAAGACCCAAATCAACAGTATGTTAGTTGGTTTCTGAATTTCCTACACTCTGTTGCACTCTACCCTAAGCCAAGTTGTTCATCCTGAAGATGTAAATCTTTTGGAATGGATCACAAATGTATAGTTTAGTTTTTTTTTAAAGTCTATGCAATTTTCTAAAACAGCTGGGTACTGTAATTTTTAGCAAAGCCCACCCAAACAGGAGTAAACAATTTGTGGGGGACTAGTTTTAGATGTGTATGAATACACATTTGGTGTCCTTTGACATAAGGACAGTGTATGTATTGACTCACATAGTTCATCGCAATGAAGGAACAGACCATCCAGTGTAACAGTATGGCTCATACTGCTGTTTTTAATAGTCAACAACAGAGGTTTATGACACAGAGAAAACATGCGTTTATAATTCTGAGGATCAATTCAGTGTTGGATACGGCCTTCTGTTGGATTTGTTGACATGAATAAAATACAAAATATCACCAGATTTATGCTTTAAGACATAGGAGACCTCAAAGTTTCAACAAAAATATTAATGAGATTTTCAATTTTGATTTCACAGAAATGACAATCAAAGCTGTAAATCCGCTGTCTGAACATAGCATGCTCTAAACCAGCGCAGTCTTGGTGATTTCCTCCATCGTGGAAATGCACGAGTCCCAGTACAAAGCTGCCATCAATCTAGAAAGAAACAAAGACAGGCACCACACTGGAGAGCCTGAGACCAATGTGTCACTCAGCGAATAAAATGTCACAGAAAGCAGAGATGTGGGGAGAAAAGGCTTCCAGACAACACAGTCACACTTTCAGGAAGGGAGGTCTGACTTCAGGCTGCCTGTCTGCTACTCTGCTGCGACTACATGATGATGAAGGAGCTGTTGTCCAAGTCTACACCCAGTCTAGTCCTCTCTGTACAACCCGACTGAGCTAACAATAGACTGCAGTGCTTATCAAACAGCCTGGCAACTTCATTAGCATCCTATAAGACCCAGACGACAACAAAAGTGGCCCTACACACACCCACTCATAAGCCAGACAGCCCCTTCACTGGCCTTGACCCATGAACTCTAGGGTCCTCTTTCACCTGCTACGACAGCATTCACGCTAGCAAGGCCGTCTCACCAGCGCCCGACTGTTCTGCATATGTTCTCCTAACATTCCCACGCTCCGAGCTCAGACCTCCAGCGCAGGAGACGATCACACTTTAAAACGCAGCAGTATTCATACGGCACATTATGGAGATCTGCATTGTGTCTGCGTCTGGCTGTCTGACTTTTTAAGCCACGTGATGACCACCCCGTCTTCATGACTTTATTCCGTTTCAGTGGAGCGGAGGCTTCTTCTTTCTTCTTTCCCATCTTCCCTCTAAAAATCATCAGTAAGTATTATATGACGTCTGAAAATGCAACACAGTCATCATTTGTGTTTCTAATAAAGTGTTTCTTATTTTGTGCTTTCCAACTGTTATGTTTGAAAAGCTAAGCTTAATCACAAAAAATGTTCCCATGTCGTTTCCTCCCCTTCCCACTATTCTTTGCTTTCCTCTCTTCAGTTCTTTCCCGCTAAAGCTCTGTTGTTGATTCTCTTTTCCCCGGCACATCAAGGGTAAACTGACGACTCTCCTCTCCTTTCCTTCCTCTTCCTGATTCTTTACCGTTTATCATTGGCTAAAAGCACCCTCGCATCTCCCCATTGGCTGGCGTAAAGGACAGAAACACTGGTGTGGCTAACATGAGGCTTCAGTATAGTCGGAGTATTTAAGTCTTATTGTGAGAAACGGGGTAGAGCTCTCCAACAGATAATGTGACCATCAGATGTGGAAGGATGGATGTCAGATCATGTGAGAGAGACCTTGAGAGGCGTGCAAAAGACTGTGACTGAATTTGCTTCGCTGCACAGCATATGGACGCCCTCATCGCTCTATGCAAATGGCCGAGACACAGACACATGTTCACAAATGCAGACAAACTACCCCCTCCCTTCCAGTCCCTCATTAATTGTTCCTCCTAAAACCAGACGCCCCCCTTCTCAAATAATAACCTCTCCACTAACACCCCCTTCTCCATCTTTCCCTCATGTGCGACCCCCCACCCCACAGTCTAGACCCTGCAAACCCTCTCTCTCTCTCCAACCAGACGCCCTAAAATCCCCACCACCACCACCACCTCCTCCCTCTCCCCATCTCTCTCCTCTCCTCAGCTCCCACGACCAGCAGACAGACCCTATGATTCGCGTGACCGCCATTTTGCTGCCCACAGTAGACCTAACTGTACAGCACAGCAGCTGCCTTGATGGGGCGAATGCAAATACGAACGCTGCATTGTTACTCAGCCGCTCAGACGACTCTCATCGCATGAATTGGTGCCCCCCAAAAACAAGACCTTGTTCAATCAAATGCGACCACTAAACAACACACTGCTGAACTAGACAAACGTGAGACATTCATTTATACAATACTACAATTCTCTGAACGTTACTATGCCAAGTTATGAGATCGGCATGTTGAATATTTCCCAGGTTATTCCAAAATCTCAATCAGATGACAAGCAGTTCAGTTCTCTTATTTTTATCTAACGGGTGTATTCTTGGTAAATTGCATGGATATGATACTTCAAAGCTGCAATTCAGTGTTTTTCACATTCATTTTTTGTTATAACACCCATTTATGTGTTTCATGTGCAGCCCTTCTCTAGGAAAATCAGTCACCCCATGATTTGCCCAGTGCCATGGTAACCAGACACCAATGTGCATGAAAATGAGACTATTATGGTCTGCCTGTCTGGAGTTTGTTGGGCCTATGGATCCCTTTTTAATTAGAGTCTGTGTGCGTGTCTGAGCTTCTCTGTTTGCTTAATGCTTTCATCTGTGCATTATGTATATCTGTGTGTTAAAAACGCTGTGAGCGTGCATGCGTGACAGAGTGCTATCTGATTAAAAAAAAAGAAGCGGCTTAATCTTTTGTACAGTGTCACATTTGCATGCGAGCGAATCACATGCTAACATGCCATATGGCACAGTAGGACCAGACGCTTGATCTCACGTGCATCGAAAACACCTATCAAACACATTTCAGGGTGCGAACACTCGCAACCCAAGAGAAAAACAAACAGCACCGAATACACTTCAAAACACCACTTTATTCCTGCTTGCTTGCTCACCGCTATGGTGGGTTTATAGAAGCAATTATCAGCACATGCCAACGACAAGATGATTGGAGGTTATGCAAATGCAATTAGCCTCGATTTGCATTCGACAACAGTTAACGGACGCACAGATGGCAGACAACAGAGACGCGCCCGCCATCTTTGGCAGAGGGGAAAACTGGCGGCCATTTTGTCTGAAGCTGTGCCCATCTGGATGGAAACAACCACACTGCATTACAGTGACGACGGCAGCAGTTTGGGAGCTGTGGATGCACACTGCTGCTGCTTGCTGGGTAATGCTTTCAATGCCAAGCATATACAGTCGATTCATATGCACAAACTGAGCTCTGTGTATGGATAAAAGAGTAGCTGTCCCATTTAATTCAAAACATTCAGAATTGAGTGACATCTTGTAATTCAATAGACTTTACAAAATATTTGAATTAACCTGTCAACTTCCAAACATTTCTTAGAGTTATATGAGCATCTTGTACAGCTGTAATCAGCATCCAAAAATTACACCCTCTGAACCAAACAGGGTGACACAATAGAGTCATACACACTCGCGCTATTCTAGGCAATGTATGAGGTAATGAGAACACATTGAGAGTTGTTCATGTGAAGTTCATGGAAAATGTGGAGTGCTAAAGAGAGATACTTGCCATTATACCATCTCCACTAAAAGGTGGGAAGGACTCTGTTCTGGGATCTTCTGCCCTATTTGCTGTTGAGTCCATTTTTTAAAACAGTCTGGAATTGAATAACAGACGTCGTGGGGGAAAAAAGATCATCATACTTCGCGTGCCAGTGTTCCTGGTTTCAACAGGCACGTCTACAAGAATGGAAGAGAAAATAAAGATCGCACTGTCTCTTTGTCAAATGCAAAAACTGGTAGGGGAATAAACAACGGTCGAGTTGAGGATGGAGAGATAGTAAAAAGCAGAACTCCTAAACTGTTTTTTAAACAGCCAGAGGCAGGAGGTGGGGATATGTCAATCTTATGAAGGAAGGAAAAATCAACAGAAAGGAATATCCCTTTCGGCAGTCTCTCAACATTCTGGGTACTTGGTATTATTTGGGGAGAGATCCCCTTCAGCAGAACCACACACAGCCAGCGGAGATCAGGACTGAGGTCCAGTCTGAGGAGCCAGGGCTGCAGCTGAGAGGGCCACGCAGGGCTTGTCCTTTAGAGGTCTGCGGGCCCCAAGGCCACAGACTAACACAGGAAACCCCACTCAGAGCTGTGCATGGCTCTGTTTTTCATATTGATTTCTCCTGCATGCCGGTAGCTCCAGAGGTACTTCTATCCTTCAGGGACCTTCTCCATCCTTCCCAGCCCACTCACTAGCTCCCCGCCTGGGCTTCACTGGCAGTGCTGGACCCCTGGATGGAGGTGTGGGCCACAGGAGGAGAGGAGGAAGACGAGAGCCCGTGGCAATGATGATGAGCTGCGCCGGGTCTCTGAGTTCAGTCATCTACCAGCCTTTATCCAGCCTTCCAACCACCCACCCTTGTTTCCATCTGAAAAAGGGAAAATAGAGTGTTTTTTTCAAAATCTCACCTTTGGCATTCAACATCCCTCTGCTCAATGCAAATGCAAATGTAAACACTAACACTTTGATTAAAAATATGTGGGAAGAAAACGCCAACTTGCTCTTTTGTAACCTGCCCCAAGGCGCATGCTGCTATACAGAAACAAATAAAAATGCTCAGCATACTGTATGAAACACAGACACATCCATGTCTGTTCATCTTTTAAAAATGTTTTTCCAGAAATATAATTCATTCAGATTAAAATCTTTACACATCACCTACACTGTTAGGAAATAATATTCTTTATGTTTAGTAATTTTTAACCATGTCTTATGATTGGCATAAATAAACCAATGAGCATCACAACGGTTCTGATACTAAACGAATAATTTGCATGTGTTCCTTCACTGCAAATATTCAGCAGGCATTGTGAATCCTGTTATCATGCTAATACAATATAGTCCTTTATGTGTTGTTTTGTTCCTTTCTATAAGAAAAATGAATTGCAGGGGCCTCCTTCAGCAACCGTGCACCCAGTGGCCCCCATTTCTCTAAAAACCTGCAGCAAAGACATATTCAGCTCAGTGCGGTTTGCTGGAAAATTAATAAGACACAAAATGCAGCGAGTGAAAGCGGTCAGTTATGGGAAGGTTTGTTTTTGAATTTGAGTTCTCTTTATGTTATGTGCATGTTTTCATCATATAATGGGGGAGCACCCGGAGTAGCCCCTGGCTTGGCCTGTGCAGGGGAGTGATGTGGGGTGAGATTGGGTGAGCCGGACGAAGATTCAGACACAATGCAACCATTGAGAGGGTTCAGACATGGGTGTTAACTCCCCATTCCTTCACACACAATGGGGCCCCCCACTAGAGCCGGCATAGGGGACAATGTTGGTTCAGGGCAGCCCTCCACCGAGCAAGAAAGAAAAGAGCTGCATTATCAAGACGGGAGGAGAAGGAAGGATGGATGGGAGATAGAGGGATATATTTGTGTATGGGGAGGAAGGGAGGGAGGGGTGGAGAAAGAAGCCCTGTGACCCATAGCTTTGGACTTGAGGAACAAAACAGAGAGGCATTGACAAGCAGCATCAGGTATCCTAGGGCCTCAAACATTTACACAATTTTAAAGAATGATTCGTAGAGATGTCTCCTGTGATATGCAGTTTCATTATGCTAACATTTAACAAGATTTTCATCAACTTGGAGGGGGGATATATTAGCAGCAGTTTGTAAAAGCAGCAATATTTTCTTATTATTGTCTCCCTATAATTGTGAACAACTCTCTCTTAAAGACAAAGTAGGCTACTATTTAAAATAAAATATCAAAATTTATGTCTACTTTTGTACATTTAAAAGGTTTCAATGAAATACAGACCCAGGTGTGAATTTGATATAAACTATGTGCATGAGCTGACAGATTGGGGAGTTTATCTGCAGACTTTAATGGCATCATGTTTGCAGCAGCGAGCAGGAATCACATCCTCCAATGACTTCAGCATTTTTTAAACATCTTTAGTGTTCCTCCAAAGACCGTATAACAAGCATTTACTTGTTCACAGTTGCTTGTTATGTGCTCTGCGGTTGTAAAAGGAACACTGTTTTGGGAGTCAGTTTAGGAGTGAAACTGACAGCGTTAACAAGCCGTTGGTAATGTAAGTGTATACGCTTTTATTCTACCTTCCTTTTCCAGACAGGTAAAATCTCCTCTGGCTAAACAAAAGGGGGTTCTGCTTAAAATGTATAAAGGAAGCTATCAGTTTGGCTGTGTTTGAGGCCATGAGGCAGTGTAGATGGTGAGGAAGGGGGGAGTAGGGGTAGCTGGAAAATGTTTATGGAGATCCTGTGTCTCTCTGGGAGCCTAATAGAATCCTGTGGCTGGAGTGAGAGCTCATTGTGTCGGTGTAAAGGATTACACTGGTAAACTGGTAAAACAGGGGAAAGAGCCCAAACACTCTCTACCTCCTATGGAGAGGCAACGAACCATTGAACAATGAGAGCGAAGCGTATACCGCAAGCTGACTCATTTCATCAACGGAAAGAGACTGTAAGACAGAAAGAAAGTAGCGAAGGATCAGCGAGAGGTAGAAGATAGAGGAAATAGATTAGGGAGTTCATATACATGCATGTGCACGGGCAAAAGAAACCGCCTGGAAGTGGAGTGAAGGATAGAAAAAGAAGGGGAGTAGAAGGGGCCGCATGGGTGACAGTTTCAGTAGTAGAGGGTAATATGGGCAAATGATGTCTGTCTTGCTTGTCTGTCTGCATCCTGAGTGACAGTTTACAATCTCTGAGGCAGCAGGCAGGCACAGCAGGTTGGCTCTTTGGCTCCATACAATCCCTCATTTCCCAACCTATTTTCTCTCTCCCTCGTTCTTCCCCTCACCACCTCTCCTCTGCATTCTGTCTACATTTCAAAACATTCGTCTCACTGTTCTCACAGCTGATCGCCAATTATTTGAATCATCATCTTGATTGTTCTAATGCTTAACGTACGACATTGTGAGTCCTCATTTTTTAAACTTTAAAAACAAAAAGGAAACTCTATAATAAGCTGCACAACAGTGACTTCAGACAGGCCCTCTCTTCTTTAGTGAGCAGGCTTTTACTCTTTTTGTTTTTGCCACTTCACTCATAACCACAATTGATTAACTGAATCGGTCTCTATCTGCACAAGGCCTTCCAATCATCAGACAACTGTTTGGATATTTTTCAAAAGTGTCTTATAGCTACAATCACCTTCTTTCATGCAAAGCCAGTCAATGCATTTTGAGCTAATACTCCCCAGAAGACCGTATTTTCTACCTCCTGTTGAGAACTAATCCACGAAGGGTTTACTGAAGTCACTAAAAATTTTGGAGGTGAAGAAAATCCCCCCAGAGTCTGATGAGCATGATGACCCCTGTGTATTTCTCACAGTTTTCACAGACAACACGCAAGTAAAGCATTATTCTCCTCTCCTCTGCTGTTCGAATGGAAACCACGCTGAACATAATGCATCATCTGCATTCTACATCCTGCCATGCTGAAAGACTCCTCTCTCCCTCTCGCTCTCTTCATCTCTGTCCCTTCAAAGGCTGCCGAGGGTGTATTCAAACAGCAGGATACACACTCAGCTAACAAACCTCATTAAGGCCCATACACACTTTCTCAATGCTAACACTAGCTGTCACACATCCCCTCTCAATGCACACACTGGTGGCCACACTGACCGCAACAAAGCATCTTTACAGAGCTAATTAGAAGGGTCCCCCTCTCTATTTGAAACTCATCTGAATAGGAGGGGAAAAGAGATAGAGAAGGAGGGACAAGCAGGAGAAAGCAAGGAGAAGGAGTCGGTACAAGAGAGTGAAAGAGAAGAGAAGATGCTTGCTAATATACTCAAAGAGATAGCAGGCGTGCCTTTCATGGTGTGGAATTAAAGCAAGGAGCTCAAGCAGGCAGGGGGAACTGAATTAGTGTGACACTGCTGGGTGTAGGTCTGATGCAGCTATGGTGGGGAGCGGGGAGGGAACTGAGCGCTGCACCGATTTGATTGGTGTGCCAGTATCCAGAGAGAGAGATAGAGGGAAGGAGCGGGTGTGACACCAGCTTCACGGGGAAGGCATTAAAAGAGCAGCTGCTGACATGGATGGCATTTCAGAAAGCTGCATGAGAAAATGCTGCTCTTAAAACACAAATGAGCGATTAAGACAAACTGGAACAGGCAAAATACAAAATTTGGAGTAATGAGATGGAGCTGAACCCCAGGTGTGCAGCAAATAAACTAAATAAATGTGTGGCGCTTTTGTCTTTCTCTGCGTTTTCCTTTCATAAATAGTTATTGTTGCAAAGCACTCTGATTTTCTGCTAAAAAAAGGAGATGGCGGTCAGTGTTCTCTGTCGAAAACATTGGCGTTGTCTTTAAGCTCCTCGAACTCTGTATTTAGAGAAGAACAGAAGATCACATCAAGAGTTCAGCTCCAAAACATTCCTCCATAGTTGCCATATCTTCCTCCAACCCTCCTCCATTTCATGTTTTAATTTTTCTTTTGTGTCACTGAAGCTAACTCTGCATGTGTGTGTGTGTGCAAGCAGACAATGCCAAGTTGACAGTTAAGGTCTCGGATCAAGCACAAGGCCAAGGTTGTCTCAACAGACTGACTGAATAGACACAGCAACAATTTCAGAAGTAAAATATCCTACTATTTCTCAAAAACTAAACAATTAGTATGCTTGAGTGTTTAGCAAAAGACACTATTTTGAAGTGTATTCATCATTTAAAATGTCATCATTCATCAATCATTTTAAAATGTAAGGGACAGCATGCATTATGAAAAAAATCAAAATCCAAAATAAGTAAAGAAAAATGAAAAAAAAAAAAACTTAATCCAGACTTTTTTGCAATCTTCAACAACATTTTAAGTTCAAGTTGAAGTTATGACCTAATTGTTGTCCCATCAAGCCCAGTGGCCTCTGATGAGAGTGCAAAGCATTCTGGGAGAATAGCAGGTGTCCCCATGTCACAGAGCTTCCCAGACAGCTTGTTAATTTGCACAACTTTTACACACACATCTCTCCCTCTATCTGTGTGTGCATGCATGTGTATGTATGTGTGTATATATTAGCGATGGGACTTGACCCTGGCGAGCTGCGGCAGTGTTTCGCGTCTTGCTGGGCGTGGGAAAAAGAAGGGACCCCTTTTCACAGCTGCCTCGGCCAAGGCCTGGACGGCTGGGGGCCCCTGTATCCCCTGCAAACCCCCTCCCTCGTCGCCCCTTGTCCAACTCTCCCCCTCCTCTTTCCATCCCATTCAGGCTCCAGCCTACTTGCTTTCAAAAGCAGGACCCCCTTCCCAGCTCTTCATAAATACATCTCATTATTCAAGCCCTAGTTTGCATAGGGATTCCAAAGAGATCTCCACTCTGCTCGTGAGGCCTGAAGCCCCTCAGCCTTTTGGACCGCACAAGTGCAAATTTCGACTTAGTAATCTCCCTGTGTTAATATTTGTTTTAAAACGATGTGTGCACACGTCAGTGTGCAATCTATTTTACCAATAATGCAACTGTTTGAAATAAAAAATCTATTTTGATACACCCTCCCACTTCATATTTCTCTTTTGTTCTAGAAATGTGGCAGAAAATCTAAAGAAACTAAAACCAGTAAAAATAGAGTTTAGCATGACTATTAGAAAATTCTTTGCTAATCTGCATTCCATCTGCCACTGGCTATTGTACAGTACCTCACTCTCTCTCTCTCTCTCTCTCTCTCTCACACACACACACACACACACACACACACACACACAC
>JAPMOB010198676.1:0-22468 GCA_029875015.1 Lepomis gibbosus
AGTGTATTGGTGGAGCTTTACAGCACAGCAACATTTTAAAGTCTATTGTAGCAGTTGTAAGTTTCCAGGGAATGTCACAACATTCCTGATGGTATAACAGATAAGAAGAGTTTTGTGGAATAGGAAGTAGGTTATAGTAGGTCCCCCCCACCACACACACACACACAAATAGTGGTGAAATGCAACTAAGTGCATTTATTCAAGTACTGTACTTAAGTACAAGTTTTGGGTACTGTGAGTATTTCCATTGTATGCAACTTCTACACTACATCTCAGAGGCAGATATTGTAAGTCTTACTCCACTACATTTGGCTGATAGCTTTAGTTACTAGTTACTTTTCAGACTACAACAGTTCATACCCTTCCTGTTCAGTGAAAACCATATGTCCAAATTTATCTCCAGATTTGGCTGAAGGCTTAAAAAGTGATCCTACTTGTTAAGTTAAAAAAAAATATTAGCTGGAAAAACATGGATTAGCTGGAAAATGCACGGTCAAAAATCTGAAAACAGAGCTGGTGAAAAGCTGACCTTTCTAGACTTAGGCCAACATGGTTCTCACAGCACAGCAACACTGCAAACACATGATGATCTTATGATGCATTGCTATAGATTATATGAGCACCATAAACATATATAGGCCTAGCAGTGAAATGCAACATAGGCCTACACATGTTGCAGCATACAGAAACATCATAGAGGCCTATAACAGTAAAACACTGACAGGGACCAGTTTACTGCCAAATGAGTAACCTACTTTTCGTTTTGATGCTTTGATTAAATTTTGCTGATAACACTTACATACTTCTAAGTTTGAGTGGAGTAGTAATAGTACTTTTACAAGGACGTTGCATTGACTTTCAGTTATTTCCTGGAGAGTTAACAGACAGGTAACCCAATCCTTAAAACATAACTCCCAACACACACGCACAAACACACGCCGATATTAAAATGGAATAGGTTATTAAGAAACTTTAAAAAAGAAACAAATAAATCTACAAGATTGAAACACTTTTAAGCTGCCAGTTATTCCTCCCATTTATTTTCAGCTGTGACACCTCGAGGGACTGGATGTGAAACTCGTTCAGCAAGTGTGCCTCTCCTCGAAACCCAGTGGCAAACTAAGCCGTGGGCGTAAATAAAAAGGTTTTTCACGGGGGGGCGGACTCCTCTGCCCCGCCCTCCTCTGGATCATAGAGGCGCAGAGAGTGGATGTTATGACTTCTTAGCTGTCGGGACGGCTAAGCTGCCCGCGTCGGTTGGTAATGCATGTGCCCTTGTCTCCTGTCATCCCGGTAAACCAGTTACACAAGTCGGTAAGTTCGCTCTTCTGGGAGTCCGCAGCGGAGTCACCACAGCCAAGGCACGGAGGGAGAGGCTGAAAACTCTCTGGTCAGCTGCCGGTAAGGACACATTTAGGATAGTAGGTTACTTCTGCGGATGTTGTATCATCAGGACCCTGTCTGAATGAAGCCAGAGGCAGGGGCGAGTTTACTGCGCTCACTAGCAGGCAGCATGGTCAGTCCAGTTCAGCGGATGATGGACCGTTTGGCGGTCGTACCAAGCATGCAGCCTATAAAACAGCACTTTAATCTCATTTTGAACTTCAAAGATGATGTTAGAAAATCAACAACTGTTAAATATTGGAGGTAACAAGAAATTGATTCATGAAGGACCATATGTCGTCGTATCATTATTGTTATGTTGCCAGTATAATTTCTTGCCTGTTGCTTGCGCGCGTGTATAGTGTGTGTGCGCTCCGTGCGTGTATAGTCAAAGGGTAATTTATTTTCTGTTACCATGCCCCAAAAACGTGTTACAATATGGACCAGAAAGAAGAAACAAAGAAAAAGTTGATGCTTGTTGTTACAGTTAAATCCCCAAGCAGTACTGTTCAGTAGTTATTTATTCATTTCACAGTTTGGGGGAGAGATGAAAAGGCATGGTTAGTTCTTGGATGACTATTTCTGAGAGTGTTTTAAGGTTTAAGCATCATGTCAGTCAAGTGATGTACGCATGTTGAACTTGAAAACACTGACCTCTTCATTCGTCCTATTCACAAGGCATAACATTGCTTTTGTGGGAAATAGCAATACTGCCAGCTGTGATGATTAGTCGCAACAACAACCACAACTTGACTCTGAATCAGTTTAGCTGTATATATAATGTCTAACCATGGCCAATCAAGTCATAAAATGATTTGATATAGTATGAAATTAAAGTGTGATAATTCTCTTTTTGTTTTGCTCTGCATGAAAACATATTCCCTGGTTGACAGCTGACTGATTGACAGGTTATTTCCTTCTGCGTAGGAGGATGATGATGCTGGGGTTTCAGCGGTATAATGGGATTTCCATGGTCATGATCTGCTGCTCCTCCACATGCCTATTTGGCTTATAGTCAGGTTAGGAAGAGGTGAAAGAGGCCATTGCCCCTCATAGCGCCGAGCTGATCGACTCAATACCGGATAACATTGTTAGGTGCCTGCAGCTTACTGATTCTTTCCACTTTTAGACCTGCACTGGGGCTTTGTATAGCCAGTGCTGGGCATTGCATGCTCACTACAGCTGTAATTATTAGGTCACACAGCCTGAATAAAGCATCAATATATCTAGGATTGTTTTTAAGAAGTATTTTTAAAGCAGTACAATGCTTGAGCCAGTATTTTGAAATTCATGCTTATCTGAAATTGAGTAACAGAACAGTTATTAACAGAAAGTGTAGTGTCAAATGACAGATATCATATCAAATCTGTGTTTGTTGCATTGACTGGAAATAGCACCTGCAAGCTTTACTGATATTATATTACCATTAACATAATGTAGTGGTTGGGGCTTTGGTGCCATTGTTGCTGTCACACACAATATTTGGCACCAAAACAAGTGGCAACTAATGATAATTAATTCTCTTCATAACCTTATGAGTACTGCTGTTTTATAAGGCAATTAATTACTAATGCACTCTCCTTAATTATTTCAACTAAACAACAAATAAGTATTCAGTCTTTCCTCTCGCCTTCTCACGTGTATGTACACCACCCCGCTGCTTCACTCAGTGTTTTTGTTTGAGAGGGACAAACAAGATGGAGGTGATTTGGGATGTTTTCATGTCCACCATCAGAAAAAGCACATGCCTGCCGCTGCAATGAAGTGTTCAATTATTTCACTTAAAAAAAACATGCAGGCACTGTTCACCAGTCTAATATGTTACTTAAACTAATGGAGGTCATTCTGCAAATGACATGTATTACAGGAATATTGCTTTGCTCTTCTAAACACAGGAACCATAATGAGCTGTTGTGGCCTACTATATATAGTATACACAGGTGTGCAAGTTGTTTCCCTTATCTTACTAACCTATTTCTTAACTTCAATACAGCCGAAGATCAGTGGGGTCATTATGGCTGCAGGTAGCACGGGGTGTGTTGTCTGCCGTTCTTGAAGACTTTTTTTTACACCCACTGTGTGAATGCTTTAAAAACACGGGAGGTCAGAGGATTGAGTTCGCCAAGACAATTAGAGGAAATACAATTTTACAGACAACATCTTTAAAATAAAAAGTGTTACGGTAACTGTAGCTGGAACCGTCACATAACACACGATTTGCATTTCACAAGAAGTTTTTTTATGGTCTGTGCTGTCCATAGTTGAGAGTGGGAGCTGTAAATTGTTTACTGCTGTCAAGTAAAAGGCATCGTGACAACTTTGTTCTCGTCATAAATGTGCTCTGATTATCCCAGCACGCTGTTAATTCATGTATGTGGATGCATGCTCGTGGCTGTTTGTGTGTAAGTAGGTGCCACCATACCTTGATTTGTGTCTGATTTTTGTATGTTCAGCCTAATTTCTGTGTATATTGAACCCTGCCTGTTTGAATTCTATTTTAAACCTTGTCTCTGGGAAGAGATGATTATTTTATGGAGCAAAAGATGGAGAATTAAGTGTGTTGGAGAGCTATACCTGAACCTTGGTTATTTAACTCTGACTGTCTTGGAATCTTATATCGTTATCATGCTGGTTTATGCTGTTTAAAACCTGTGTGTACTAGCCTGTTGTCAGTCTACTTTTATTTAAATTTATTCATATCTGTATATATATTAACTCTACTGTTTCTTTAGGCCTTTGTTCCAAAAATACATGGACAGTCTACACTATTCATTACTTCCCACAATATGAATGTGTTGAACAGAAAAAACAGCACAAAGTGCAACAGGTGCAGTATAGCCTCACCAGTAGAATGACCAAAAGTTTTTCCCGAGGGCGACAATAGATCAAAGGCCACGTCATTAAAATCAATTGTTTATCTCCTTGGGAACAGTGTCATTGCCGTGAAATTGAATCTACAACTTCGGGTTCCACAATTTTGTTGCTATCTGCCCTTGACTACCCCTATAGGAAAAACATTGTTCCTAGAAAGGCGTTGGTGTTGATGATCAAACCGGTTTTTACAGTGCCAGGAAGTGCTTACTCTGTTCCAGTCTGAGCAGGAATACAGCTCAAGCTTTTGAAATGAAAGCAGATTTTCTGCAATCTGTTTTACACATTCGTTCACCCAAACTGCACAACAAATCACGGCCAGATTTACAAATTGTAAAGCATGCGATATTTTCCTGATGATCATGTACATTTTACTCGAGGAACAGACATTTCTGCTATGCCACACCTGTTGATCCACATTGCGAGTATGCTTTGAAGCCATAGTTCCTGAAAGAATAGCATGTTTCTGTTTCCTTCTCTAAATACTGAAGCTTTCAGATATGATAGAGGCTCCAGTGGTGTGCTTATGTCCTGAGGGAAAAGAACTGTTATTTTTGACCTTTAAACCAAGTATGATTTAGTATGTAAACGGCCCTGTTAGCATATTTTATTTGCGCTGCATGTAAAAAGTAAGTTAATATAAAACTGAAATATGTGACTGTGCAGTAAATCATTGAGGATATACTGTGTACTTTGTGCACTTCCAGAAGAGAGAATAAGGTTCTTAGAAACAGGACTGCTGCTGTGGTGCTCAGCTGTGTCGGTCAGTGTGACAGAAACATTCCTTATTAATCACCTTTGCAAAGGTGGGCCGTCATACAAACATGCCCAAGGGGATCATCTTGCTTCACTGATCACATTTGAACTCAACATGTCATGTGACACGTCCTCTCCACCTTTTGAAATTGAGAAGCCACTGATGGACACAAGTCGTAAATGATTCATATTCACTAGTCTGAATTTAGGCCTTAGCCTCATGGTCACCTGACCGACTCACTTCTGATTTGTTGTTTGTTGCGCTCTTTACAACACATGTAGTATATATGCAGAAATGCATACAATTTTCTCAATGACACACCTGTGATTGTAACAGGCACACAGGGTAGCCATGTTGAACTTATGTACAATAGTGGAGCAGTGGGCTAGCAAGCAAGCAGTACATTTGTTTTCTATGATAACAATAAATGTGTTGGGATATACAGTTTAATCAACAAACAAGACAAGGGGCTGAGTGCTCCTGAGGTAAAACTGAAAATAGGTTTATTAAAATGAACTCAAATTGAGAAGCTATATAATTTACTAATTTAACATTCAACCCAATATTATGTGTGAGGGAATAAGCTTTGCACTGTTGGCCAGCACTTTCTCAGCTTAGCAGCTTATTCAGTTTGGGCTACTGGTTACGTAAGAAGGCTATATGCAGCAGGAGGCTAATCCAGTGCCTTGACCTTAATGCCAATTATCAGATCATTGTGACGTTACTGAAATTAAGGCACCACCAAGAAGAGTTGCTAACAGTCACTTGCCCAAAGTATTTATGGTATGAAGAAAGTGTAAGAGCATTAATACAAGTTGCCTCCAAAGGTACTGCAAAAGTAGAATACTTTTTTAATCTTCATGTGGCACAACATGACTATTACATAAGTTAGCATACCAGATGATTTGACAACACATGTCTAGGCAGCCACACATCTTACGAAATGCAAACAAATTCAAAAGAGTGGTCTTTGCAAGCTGAAACTTGTGTTAAGTGTAATATTTTAGACAAGGTGTTATGTTGACATTCTTTGAAATACCACATACACTCAATTTCCATTGTAGCGCCCCTGTTTCCACCGAAGCTCACTGTTAGTGTTTTACACAAAGTGTTCAAGAAAACAGCCCAGCCAGCATGCCATGTCAAGCCTGCGGGACAGTGAGAGCATGCAGGTGTGGGTGGGGCATGCACACTGGAAAAGCTCCAAATCAAAATAACAAACTAGTCAAAAATTTAAACTTTACCTTCAAAGCTGTATGTTTTTTAGAAGTAATAGGTAGGTAGATGGTTACATTAATTGTCACAATATAAAAGGTTATATAATGAAATAGATTTTTGTAACTCCCTTTTGCTACATAGCAGATAATATACATTAATACAGAAGGAATTATAAAAATGGTAAACAGAAATAAAGAATATTCAGTGGAGCAGTGCTGCGGATGAATTTCAGCTCAAGAGCCTGATAGCTTGGGGAAAAAAATCTGCTCTGCTGTCTGGTGGTGAATCAGTCTTCTGAATAGTGACTTCTCACTGACTTATATCAAAAATACAGTCACATAATAGTCTCCAACGTGAGATATCTGTTTGTAAATACATTTCTTATATTCCATTTCCTGTTAACCCTGCCATAAGGCTTTTTTTGCAGCACGTCTCTGTTTCCTTTTGTCACATGCAAATAAGAAGCAAATTGCTGATGGGGCATCTCAAAAATCTCTTCTTTCCAATGACCACCTTATTTTGATCCATTTTACAGTTTTGTTTTTGGCAAAATATTGTTTTGAGAGCCTAATGCTTTGGGGTGTAGAGAGGAGTCTTTTGCATAATAGGCTATCTAAGAATGTGAACATGTATCTGTCCATACTTCAACTTTTCCCTGTCCTTGGTGGACTGGAGCAAGTCAAGAGGTGCCTCTTTTCAATATGTCAAATCCTCAACTGACAGTAACAATTCAGCATCCATAAAAAGAAGAAAGGGAGAGAGCATGTGAGTGGAAGGGCCTTTTCTCTAATGCAACATAGCTCTTCCATCTATTTAACTTCTATAAGATATCATCTCATATTCTCCCTCCCTCCACGCCTCATGCAGAGCGATAACTCAAACATCTGCACATGGCACATGGAAATGCAGATGTCAAAGTCATGCGAACGGGAGTTGGGCTGGCCAGCAGCGAGACGAAACAGCCTCCCGCTCTGTGTGACTCAACTCAGGTTATGTAATCAGTTACGCTTGCATGTGCCAGCTGGTAGGGGCAGCCAGAAACAGAGAGGATGTTTTTTAATCCTTAGTAAAGCAGCATACATTCTATGTAGAATATTCCTTTACCTTTCATCACATTTACCGTTCTTCAGATTGTGCGTCATTTTTTATCCTTAACATGTCTGTTGTTTAGGAAATGAGTGTTATGTAAGTTGAGTTGAATGACAGGATTCAGGAATGTTTATGATGATATGTTTATTTAACATACATTACTCTTTACCTTAGCAGTAATGTATGTAGTACATGATGTCCAGGGTGGGCAGTTTTCCTTTGTCATGCAAGCATGTTGTGAATCAATATAAGATGTGCAGTTCTGCTGTTGTGGCAGACAGCATCAAACAATGTGGGTCATGGGATTTGTCCACGGCGCAGATCAGGTCATTCCCCCGCACTCAACTATCTTTTATTTATTTTTGTCTCCACCCAACAGCCAAGGCTTTGTGGTGCCATGATGAAGGAAGTCCTGAAAGCTATCCTGCTGTTGTTGCTGCTATTCTCCACGCCACTTGCAAAGGCAATCCGTAAGTGTTTGGATGTAGCCAGACTTAAAACACAGTCTCAGTATCGTCTTAAGTTTCTGGTAATGAGTTAAGACATCTGAGAGGTGTCTGGTGGTTGGCAGGCTGCTGACACAGGAAATTGGAGCCAAAGCTGCACAATTAATAGGTGATAAGTAATAGTGTCAGTGGATATTTTTGTTGTATATTACACATCATTCACAAGTCACATTTGTTGCTCTTTTATTTGTGTTACATAATACAAACTGTTTAGTATGTAATCTTGTATTTGCTTTCATTTCCTCTTTTTCCTGTCTGTCTTTAGGCTACAGCCCGCCAGGGAAGCCTGCATTGACCAGATGTCGTTCTCCCGAAAAAGAGACCTTCACCTGCTGGTGGGAGCCTGGTTCTGATGGGGGACTGCCCACCACCTACGCTCTGTACTATCGCAAAGAAAAGTGAGCGGCTTCCAGTTCCATGCAGTAATGCAGTTTACTTCATTTACCTAAATTTCAGATTTTTTAAGACCGTACTGATTGGTGTTTAAAGTGAGGGACAGCAAGGAACAAGAACTGATAGTCACCAGTAAGTTCATCACCAAGAGAGAGGTCTAATGTAGGATGTGGGAGCTCAATTGATTTCGCTCTGCAGTGTAAGTCAGCAAAGATGTCATGCCGACACACATGTCAGAAAGAAAAAGAATAGAGTTTAGCATCAGTGCCAAATTTGCAGCGTTTTTACATTCTCAAAGTCGGCACAGTTGTCTGTGAGCAGCCTGCCTGGGGGTTGGCAGCATTGAGGGCACCAGTAAGGGTAGAAGATGATAAAGATTGTGGAGAGTCATGTGGCTCTAGTTGTGCCTGTGGCTATGGGTTTTCAAATTTTGCACGGTTGATTAACACACAGATACAGGTGCAGACAAGGAGGGGAGGGGCCAAAAGATTTCTGTTCACCTACAAGGCTCTACTCACTCAGTCAGCAAGCTGCAATATAGGCTATTGAGGAGGCTATTGGAAATGTTAAGGAACTGTTAATTAAAGAAGTAGTTCAGCATTTTGAGAAATACGCTTATTAGTTCATTAGTGATAGTTAAAATACAAGTGCTGTCTATGATACATGGCTTGAGTCAAAGCAGCAGTATGTGTGGCAGCTTTTTCCCCACTTTCTGTTAAATTAAGTTATTGCAATTTTTATGTCAATGCCTACCTGTGCCATTGGCCCGGGTAGGTCATAGGCTACCATACACCATCCATTTCACAAAAGCTTCCCAACTAAGTGAGCATAACGCATGCAGAGGCTCACACCATCTTTCAGAGAAGCCCCCTGTTGAACAGGTCCTCAGACCAGTCAGCACCTGCTACACTGCTACAGGCACAACAACATGTTCCCCGGGTTTCTAAACTTAAACACTCCCAGTTGTGTTCATTAAAGCACCCAGGTCTACTGAGATTAGAACCCAAGTGTCTGCAGCATTGCCCATGCGCTCATACACAATACGTCAGCAGAGATATTTTTTGTTTTGAAAACAAAACATCCGAGAGACAAGGCAAGCTTCTGTCGATGATAAGACAGAAGGGGACAGGAACAGGACGGACGAACAAAACAATAAAACAACTACAGATAAGAGAAGTGCAAATCAGAGTGTAAGAAATAGCAAAGAAATTACACAGAGCAGTATTATCCACTCATCTATTTTGTTGTAGTTAATGGCTAAGAACATGTTCTTCCATTTCTTTCTGGAAGTCAGAAAATCACAAGATAAATGGCTCCATTTATCTTGCAATCGCCCTCTCTTCTTGTCTTTATTGCCTTTATCATCTTGCCCCCCCCTCCCCACACACACGTACACACACAGTTACAGGAAATGTAGCATGAAGAATGCATGCTGTTCTTTGGAAATATGTAACAGCGCAGTACAGTGCAAAGCACGCATGTTACATGTTGTTCCTGCGCCTCTCTTGCAGCTCTGAGACAGTGCGTGAGTGTCCCGACTACTACACAGCTGGAGAGAACTCCTGCTTCTTTAACAAGAACGACACGTCCATCTGGGTCAACTACAACATCACTGTGGTGGCCACCAACGCACTGGGCAGCACATTCTCTGACCCTGTGGATATAGATGTGGTCTACATTGGTAAGGCAATGCATGCTACTCTTTTTGTTGGGGGGTATTTGTTCTCGTTGTTTAGCGGGATGTTCAAGGCACAATTTCCCCATGAGAATTAAAAAAGTGTATTGTAATACACTCACACAGCTGCTTAATGTCACACTGGGTTACACTGTGGACTAATGCTCTTTGAGTGTACTTACTCTCCCTCCAGCTGTAACTGTGCACTCAAGGTCATGATTTTAAAGCAGTGATATTATAAGATGACTTTGTCAGCCTGCTGAATAAAGGTTGACTATGACCAAACCAAATGTAAGATAATTGAATAACTTTGGGAATACTTTTCTTATTGTCTACAAATCCCTTGAAAACACTAAAAGCAACAATGAACTGTTCTAAATAACAAGTGTCGCAAGTCTTTCCCAAGCCTAATATAGTTTATTTATCAGTACCATAGACCTCAGTTGTTGTCAATCAATCAGAAACACATATAAGTGCCATACTGTTGCACTAGCTGACATGTTACGTCATAAGGATAACCATGGAAATACTCACTAGAGCATCAAATACTAATAATCCCCTGGTGTTTCAGGAAGTGCCTCTATTTAAAAAAATAACACAAAAATGTCTTGGTGACCCGTTTTAAAAGTAGGATCAAATGGGGTTTGGGTATTAAAGCCGCAGACGGGGTAGGGAAGTTTGAAAAAGCATTAAGAGATAAACGAGCATGCTGCGGTTTTGGACTTTTCATGGGATTTTAGACAACAAGAAGAACTGAGAATAATTCGAACATTTTCCTTGGCATCTGATTAAATATATATATGGTGCATATGTACTTCATTATGTAACATTATATAAATATTGTATTAAATTAGTCCCATTCTGTCATGTTGAAAAATACGAAAGCATGTTGATAGTTCATGAAATTTTATAAAGGGATTCTCCCTTAAAATTAAAAGAAAAAAGTATCGTCCGTGTCCTTAAGGCTACTTATCTGAAAGTGCTCCTCTTCCGCTAGTCACCAGTAGTTACATTGACCTGATTTGGATATCAGTCCCAAGTCTGTTTTACCTCACAATTGTCAACTATGTTCCTCCAAGAAGATAACACAAAGCCTAAATATTAACAATGTGCTCTGACTGGCCTTTCCATCCTAGATAGAGAGGTGATGTATCTGTTTTATCCCTATGACCTTGTCCTACTGCACAAGGACTATAGCAACAGCTGAATGTAGCAGAAACAAAATGGGCCCTGGCAGTAAATATGAAGAAAAATAAAGTCATGAGTTTTCAAAAATGTCAGGAGAACAAATACCAGTTCTAATCTTAATCTTATCATTGAACATGGTATGAGTCATACCTACCTTGATATAACCATAACAGCATCATGGAGTTTCAACATGGCAGTAAATGCTCTAAAAGAAAAAGCTTAAAATACTCTAAATGCAATTAAAAGACAATTATAATTATAATATTTACAAATTCCAAATAAAATCATAGTGTCATCCAGCCCTTTGCACTGTATGTACTGTAGCATGGGGTCCACTCAGTTATCATAGACCTGACCTGTTGGGACCAACATCTAAAAAAAAATTACATGCATGAATTCTGCAGATGCATTTTACACACACACACAGAAAAACACCAAAAAATGCATGTAGAGCAGAATTAGGCAGATACCCACTGATAATAAACATTCAAAGGAGAGCACTCAAATGTCTTAATCACCAAAAATCCAGCCCGATAGAGTATCCTCTATGTCAGTTGGTGCTGAGACTAACTAACTGCCCTCTCTCAGACACACTCAGGCCAGTGCCCCAACAACACTGCTTTGTAACTCAAGTAAAGAAGCCTATTTTGTATTGAAAGAAAAAAACCTAAAAGTCAAACTAGATTAGAATGTTATCTTGCCCTAAAGAGATATTATGAATTGTCAGAATATCTCTCGATTGTCAGATATAGACAGTAGAGACAGATCCTAACCAAGTACAGACGCAGTGACCACAAACTCAAAAAAGTAACACTCAAAAAGTCATGACAATCAAAAGATAAGAGAATATGTGGCCACAGGAGAGGCTGCTCTGTAATCTGAGAGTCCAAAGAGCTAAATAAGCTCTCAAAATTTAAAATACAATTAGGAGAAGGAGACAGGGCACATCTTACTACCCAATATGTTTCAACATGCCACAACCTGAGGGACAATGGGTAACCTAGACACATACAGCACATGCATGTGTTCACAGACACCCACACATATACGTGCATATGATATAGTGTATATATATAATTAATATTGATCAATCTTAATGTTATTGTGTGCAGTCCTCATGTTTGGACAAATTATATTCTGATGCTTTGGCAACATTGATTTTGAAACTGTCAAGCCAACAAAGCCCTTTGAATTTGACATTTATCTCAACCACATCGTAACACGATGACTCAACAAACATTTGGAAATTCCCTCCTGCAGTGACAGTGTTCATCCACTGGAGGTGTGCATTGGTTTACATAGAGGAAGGGATATGGACACACCCCTGTCTATATGGATCACTCCTGCACCTCCTCTCATTTACAAACACACACAAAACACATAATTTCTCATTCACATTTTCTCTTTCCCTCTCCAGTCATGCCTAATCCTCCAGAAAACGTAACAGTGACTGTAATGGAGGACAAGGGCTGGCCCTTCCTCCGGGTGTCATGGGAACCACCACATAAGGCTGACACCCGCTCCGGTTGGATCACTCTCATCTATGAGCTTCGCGTCAAGTTAGAGGAGGAAAATGACTGGGAGGTACGTAACTCGTTACTTGTCCAAGGGAGTGGCCTGGTGGTTAAAATGTTTGTCTTTCAAATGTGACTTCAAGCCTCATGTTAGTGAACTAGTCATTGAACAGGACACTGAGTAACCCCTGAGGTGCCAAACTGCAGTTGACTTTAACCTCCAACAAGAAGGTGCATTTTAACCAGGGAATGATTCTGATTAAATCGTCCTTAAACCAAAAAAAAAATATTATTTTGCATACAAAACTATACCATATTTATAATCTATAAGTTGACAACCTGAAGGACTGACTGGAATTTCTATTATTGCTCATGTTGTGTCAATTGTATGTGTTGTATTTCCAGATGCACCTTGCAGGCCAGCAGAAGATATTTAACATTTTCAGCCTGCGGTCAGGTGGTAGATACCTCGTTCAGGTGCGCTGTAAGCCTGATCATGGCTTTTGGAGTGAATGGAGTTCCACTTCCTACATCAAAGTTCCTGACTGTAAGACATCCACCAACAATTATCTACAGTATACTACACCTTCCATATATAACATATATTTTTATATAAACAATTTATTTCAACATTAATTAAAGGAATAGTTCAACATTTTGGGAAATACACCTATCGCAAAACTTCAATTAAAAGTTTAGTCCCAATAAGACACCTGTTCCCTTAACTGGCCTAGAGTGGTTACACACTTTAAAATGTAAACACAGGTCAAAATTAGACAACCCCTGTGTTTTTTGTAGAAGTTTTTGGGCTTTAATAAACCTCTTGAAGCCAACTGTGTTGCCTGCTTGTGCTAGTTCTAACCTGCTTAGATCGCGCATGAAAATGTTAATGTTAAGTTTTGTCAATATGGACATGCTACATATCATAAGATCGGCAAGATTCTCCACAATTCATTTATCCAGTGAGATTTTACGGAAACAATACAGATTTTCCAGTATGGTTAACAAGAGAGATGAATTGAACAATTTTTATACAGTATTCATACTGGTTGATACAAACAACTTGACATTTGCCTGTTTCCCATCTTTGCTGAGCAAGAGCTTTGTAAGAAATTAAATTAATTTTAAGGCCTGTCCCTTAAAGATGCCTGTCCCAAATAGAGGCAGTGTAAGTTCAGGGACTGATGCAAATAAAAGCCCGGGCTATTAATTCATTCATTCATGTTGTGTCTTACAGATTTCCATCGGGAGAGGTCAATGTGGATCCTCATTACCGTCTTTTCTGCCTTCATCTTCCTCATCCTCACATGGTTGATACACATGAACAGCCACAGGTAAGCCAATGATCACAAATTCCTTACAATTTGGTTGGTGAAATGTAAACTTTTCTTTTTGATTTTTTGTGATCATGCCTTAACTATTCAATTACGCCAAGATAAAGGGTTCTCATATTTATTTTTAAGCACATTCTTTTATTTTAAGCACATATTTATTGCTGTGTTGAGATAAACACAGAAAGATGTAATTCATATTTATGAATTTTGTGCAACTTTATTGTCATAGATAATGATGAAGTTCTGTGTATGGGTAACAAAAATGATGTCTGTTATTTTAAGATGTTAAAGCTGGCCATAACAAAGTTAAAATGTTATTGTAATTTGTTACAGTTAGAGTTATTTGCATTTACTTAATGTAAATGGAAACCACTTTATCATTTTGTTATTGTAAGATAATGAAAAACCTACACTGAAACAGTCCATATCTTGAGATAATGAGATACTTAAGTTGTGATCATAAAATAAAATGTCTTATACAACTGCTATCACTCTGGACTTTTATATTATAACAAGAGAAGTATTGATTTGTATTATTATCTCATATTTATTGATTTTCATCTGCTGCTCACAAGCCCTGACATCTCTTTTTTTTTCATATGTGAAGTCTGAAGCATTGTATTCTGCCACCAGTCCCTGGTCCTAAAATCAAAGGATTTGACAAGCAGCTTCTTAAGGTAAAGCAGCATCACATGGGACATTGTTTTGATTTATACAGTAAGGCTCCTAATCTGCTGCAAATAATCAGATTTAAATAAGATTGTGTCACTACTTTTCTGTAACCAAGTTTTCTTCTCTGTGTGTAGAATGGAAAGTCTAAAGAGGCCTTCAGTGCACTGTTGGTGTCCAATTTCCCCCCAACCACATCATCAAACTACGAGGACTTGCTGGTGGAGTACTTAGAGGTTTATGTCCCTGAGGAGCAGGAGCTGATCCTGGAGGAAAGCAAGGATCTACATGATGGTTGCCTCAAATCTGAGAGCTCCACATCTGACTGCGATTCCGGCCGGGGCAGCTGTGACAGCCACGTTCTGCTGATGGATAAGTGTGGCGAGGCAAGAGAAAAAGAGAGGCAAACAGATCAGGAAAGCAGTCGAATGGGGATGGAGGCACAGAGGCTAGAGAAGGACTGGGAGGACGAAATGTTGACCTATGCTCATGAAGGCATGGTTAGCCCTGACATGTCCAGTGGTAGGGTGAAAACCTGGCCTTCTGTGTTTTCTCCACTGCCCCAGTACAGCTCAAGCCCACAAGAACAAAGGAGCTCACTTGAAATGGCCAAACAGCTCTGTCTTTCTGACAGCCTGCTCCCCCCAGGCTGCATGTCCTCCTACCTTGCACAGCCTGGCCACAGCACCAAGGAGGCTCTTGGATCAAGCTATTGTTTGAGCAACAACCAACCTCACCTGCTCCATCCCCAGGCACAGGCCCACAGCGATGTCAACATCGTCAGCCTTGGCCACAAACTGGCACCTCCTGGTCTGCAGTCGCCCATTCTCCGGCCCACTGGGTACGTTGAAGTCCAGAGGATCAACGAGGAGGATATGGTGGTTCTACAGCCTGTCGTGTCAGGCCGTGGCCGCATCGAAAGCTGCCCCCAAATGTCACAGGGGGAGGACTACAGCAGGGTGAAGGGAGTGGACAGTGACAATGTGCTGCTGCTACAGAGAGAGGTGATGGAAGAAGACAGGTGCCCTTGTGAGGACCTGGAGAGGAATGGAGTAACAGAGAACTGCTACACATCATTGACCATTAGCACTACACAGAAGCCTACGGCCTGCAGTCACACCACCATGCCGGTCCAGGACGAAATGATCCTGGCAGTGAATGGTTATGTTGACACTGCCACCATGTTCACACTGCCCACTTACTAGGTGCCCCATAAGCACAACTGGCAGGTCTGGGACATTGCAAGACCTGTTTCAGGCCCGGGGCTGAGACAGAAAACAAAAACATTAAACACTGGATGAATCCTTGAAAAATGGTTGCAGAGACAATATTTTGCTATCACTGAATACCGTTATTTTTCACCTTCTTCTCAGCTTAAGAGAGGTCTTTTCAGTGGTTCCACTGCAGTGATGCTCTCTGATTTTGAGAATCCAAAAGAATTTGATTGAATGATCTGAATAATAAGCTTTATAAAGACTATGATTGATTGTATAAACTATGTAGTTATAAATGCTGTCTTTCTGATTAATTACTGTACATGTCTGTCATCTTTTTATCCGTCACAAGCATGTCATAAACTTTTTAAATATATTTTATGAAAATATATTGTCTATATTGTATACTGGTGTAATGTGAGTATCTGTTAAAATTATTTGTGTAAAATCAAAATAGCAGAAAGCTCAAACACAAGTTTTTGTATACGTCTTTTCTCTGCTCCTTGTAGAACACCAGATCTTAGAGCTGCTTGCTGGGTGTATGTGTATGTACACACACACACTCACACACACACACACACACACCATTCTGTGTCAAAAAGGAGAAAAGGGAAAAAGTGGGAATGTATTGCTCTGTTTATCATTAACAGACGATTTTATTTATACATTTTTACTGCTTTGATCAGTAAAGTGGTAAATTAAAAAATATATATTTCTAAAAAGATTAAGATAAAAAGAGTTTAGTTTTTTGGGATAATAGTATCATGATACTTGCTTACCCATGTAAACCACTAACCTTAAGTGACTCCATCTCTAATATTTAAAAGTGATAAACGTCCGTTTTTTCTTTTGCATATATACTTTATAAACAGTCAGCAACTCATATACTAAATGCAATTTGAAACCAATCCTAGTAGTCAATCAAATCTTTTTGGAAAAGCTTGCCACAAAAATCATGCTTTTAATAAATTTACATTAGTCTATATAGTATTTGGGTGTTGATTTTCATTTGGTGTCTTTCAGTAAGTTGATAATTACGTGACTGTTATTATTACAGGTGTATAATTATTAATAACAAGGCAAAAAGCATGCCAATCTATCATTGATAAATAACATCTGAATCTACAGACAGACACTGTTCCTCTACTGTAAACAAAAACAAAAATAGGCAAAAACATTGGAAAAGGTTTCCCTTCATTTAAAAAGGGTGATTATGTTTTTCCAGATATCATGAATGATATCACATTAAGTCATTCCTTATGAATTGTTGTTTAATTGTTGTTTCTATTTCAGTGAATAATAAGAGATAGCTAAGAATTCATTATAAATTATACTTTAATTTCAGTCAATTAAGGTGAGACACCACTGTCAAATAGGCTTTTTTCCCTCAACTTTACTTATATCACAATGAAAGCTTTACAAGCTGAAAGTATACATAAATAGAAGGGTTTTTTAAAATATAACTTTTTATGTTTTTTAAATTTTAATGTGTAAATTTCATCATTAAATGTTTTTTGCTTATCACACAAATCCATTTGCCAGCACATTGATGAGTTGTTTTTACTGTTATAATATACCAATAGGCCAGACATTTACAGAAGGGTTTCAAAATATTTTTTCACGGATTTATTAAAAGTATACCATTCATTTCATAGACCCTTTCCAACCCACATAAAATACACATAAAATGAGAATGATAATATATTTTTTTAATGTCTTGCTACGAGACCTAAGAAACAGTGTGTAACATTATGATGAACTAACTGCGTTGAAGGGCGAGGAAAATGACTTGTCTCACAGAAAACATGTTATTTTGATGAAACGGCTGTTAAACATTGGCTAACGCATTAGAAACCCACTTCACATGAACACGGCTGTTTGTCACATTAACCCATCTCTTATGTAAGAAGAGCCGACATTGTGCGCTAGAAAACAAACTTTCAAATCCGCATATTAAAATGACCAGTTGAACTTTTACTTGGAAAATGCTAACATGAATTTTAAGCGATGCAGTTAACGGACTTGGTATAAAATAAAACAAATAATAAAGTTATATGTTAGGCCTATTCTAGATTGTTGAAATCTGGAAATTGACAGATTGAAGCAAAATCACCATTTTGAACAGTGGTGTCTCGCCTTGAACGTTGTTTTTTTTGTTCTTGTTAATGTTTTTCTAAAATAGTCGCTGTAAAATACAGAAAGAATGAGATACTAAGCCTCCAAAATGCGACTTGTTTAAGTGCGCACACATCCTGTGACGTAGCACTGGTGGAAATGGTAATACGCCGTGCTGGACACGGCCCGTCCCACAAACTTTTTATAGTCAATGCTTTTTAGAGACAAAAAACTTGAAGTAGGTCGTGTGCTGAGTGTCAGACGGCGAAGTTAGTAGGATAGCCGTGTGCCCTCTCTGTACCTGCTCAACATGTATAAAGTTGTATCCAGTCTAAGTGGCCGCTGTGCAGTTTTAACAGGACAGTCCTGCTGTCGGCCCGGTTTGGCCAAATTCCACTTGGCAGGTGGTGAGTTACCATGAAGAAGAACAAAATCCAGAAAGAGTAAACTCTACTTATTAACAGTTAATGCATTTTACACAATTTGAACACGGGGTGGATTTAAGTTAGTTTTTAGGTTTGTAATAGTAAGGCAGTGCAAAAAGGGAAAGATTGTTTATAAGCTCGAGCTTCTTATGTTAATTTTGACTTAAAACCCAACCAGTTGTTGTTAATGTGACTTAATAACTGCAACGAATTGCCCAGTTTGTAGCTTTTAACCCAAACGTTAACGTTAATCAATCCACAAAGTTATCTAACTATTATTAAGAGGACATACTCAACGGCCAGTTTGGAGACTAATATTATTATACATAGCATATTATTGGAATTGTATTACCGACGCTTTATGCATAAGCAGCATTTTAATTTTACAGCTGGTACATGTGGAGCCATTTTAACTACTTTATAAGATCGGATAGTTTAATCTGTAACACAGTGTAATGTGTCTTGACCACATGTTTCGTTTTATAATATCCTAATCTTTAAAGTAACTTGTCCAGCTTGTAGATAAATGTAGTGGAGTAAAAAGACCAATATTTCACTCTGAAATGTAGTGAAGTAAAAGTACTTCAGAATTGTACTGTCTCCCACAGTTTATAATGTTCAGTTTTTGTTGAAAGTGTTTTACTTAGAGAGGGTTTTATGCGTTTGTGGTGCTGTGGGATGTATTGCCTTATAATGACAGGTGTTTTTATTATTTTGTTCACCCCATTCACATCAACAGGGGAAGGCTAAATAACAAAAACATCTCTCTGTACACAATAAGTAACATCACAAACCACATCCTCCAAGTGGTCCATACAGTTAATAAACTCCTCTATAAAACAATACTAAAATTTAAGATTATTGCAGGGCCTTTGTATTAGACCTCTTTAGTTTCAGCTCGGTGCAGCCAACTTAGAGTGTTGAAATCAGTGCAACACACAATCCACTGATTTGAAAATTGACTGCCTCAGGTACATTATTCAAACAAGGCGTATTTTAAAGGGTGACCTACACATTTGAATAACTACAGCAAATTAAATTGCAGGAGAATACATTAAAAATGTAATTGCAATACTAAATACAATAATTTTATTCATATTATGTCACCAGGACTGATTAAATTGAGGCTACGAAGAGGAACAGTTATTTAGACCTTAATCCCCACCATTACCTCATTACACCATTAAATAATCCCCGCTCCTCTGTTTACAAGATAAATGTTTCTCCAGGGGTGAAATACAGCATTATTTTTTTTCTTTGGTCAAATACATTGAATAATTGCCAGCCATAGCAGAGCTCCAACCAAGGGTAAACGAGCCAAACTTTATCTTGTGTTGCACAATGTGATGTTTAAGGTGAACTAAATGTGGTTAGAGTGTCAGCCAGGTTTTACACAGATTAAATACAAGCAAAAACTATTGAATGTTATAAAAAATAAAATAAGTATCAACACTAAATTAAAATTGACATCTAATGTGTGTACATAATAAGGGTATAAAAAGAAATATAACGCTTGGAAGACCTCTAGGTAAAATGTTATAAACAGGATGTTTCACAAGTGACTCCAAAATGTCACAGAAATTTGATGTGAAGCTTCGACCAGCCTCGGCCAAGTAACACAGTCAGCTCATGGATAATAACTATCTTTTATCTCTCTTATTTCACAGGTGTATTATGTCAGCAGTCAGCCTCCAAATACCCTCCTGCAGGTGTCCCAGAGATGCCCCCATGCAATTTCAAACCAGAGGAATACGAGGTGATATCCTCCAGACATACATTGTCTCCATCACGCCCGTATTGTGGCAAACAGCCTATATTTTTGAAAGCTGTTTTCAAAAAAAAAAAAGATGATTTTTTTCCTGTCCCGTGTATTTGTCTTGGTCCAGGGTATGTCCAAAGAGCGGATGATGGAGATCCGCAGACAGAATTGCAACCCCATGATCATGAAGGTGACCTACTATAAGAAACCAGTGTTCATCCACCAGGGATACATGCAGTGGCTGTGGGATGTGGACGGGAGGCGATATCTGGATCTGTTTGCTGGTGTGGCTACTGTCAGTGTGGGCCACTGCCACCCGTAAGGTCCTTTTTACATTACTGTGTCGCACAGTTATAGCATGTTTCCTTCCGATCATTTGTGTTCTTGTATCTGATTCCTGACATCTGTGGGTACAGGAAAGTAACAGCAGCCGCAGAGAAGCAGTTGATGAGACTGTGGCATACCACTAACATCTACGTCTATCCTCCTCTCCATGAGTATTGTGAGAAACTAGCTTCCTACTTACCGGATCCTCTTAAGGTACTGTGGGGGATTTGTTTTTTAATCACTGGAAGGCAGGAGGCCGTAATTGGTCTGTGTTTCTCCGTCCAGGTTGTATATCTGACCAACAGCGGCTCAGAAGCCAATGACCTGGCCATGTTGATGGCTCGACTTCACACAGGCAACTTTGACATCATCACTTTCAGGTACAAGTATTTTTAAGAATTATGAATAGAGACAGCCTTATGTGCCTCACAGATACGTCAAAAGTAAGTCACTTTTTTTATTCAGTTGAAGGGAGTGTTTACATTTTTCCCCAGCTTGATAATATATTTATTTTTTATGGTTTTGCAGTAGTTTGTTCTTTTCCCCATTAATTCCAAAAGTAGATCATTTTATGTAGCACAGATAGGAGAAGTGCACAGTTTGAATTAATATCAGATTGCAAGGTTAATTATTCTTCTACTATGAGCTGAGAAAAAAATCTTCTTTGTAGAGATGTCCCAATCATGTTTTTCCCCCCCTGATCCTGATCCCAGTCATTTAATATTGAATATCTCCAATTCAGAGTCCTGATCCAATACTTGTATTTTCCTAGATAATACAGCTGAAAAGTTCACACTTCAATTACATTAAATGAATAAATACATTTATTTCTCCTTTTAAAGGCATCCTCCAGTGTGTTGCTTCAGTGCAGCCTTTGCCTGAGTTACGTGATTGAACTCACTGTATTCTGCTGGGTCAGGGCTCTAAGCTCACCTTTGTCCCAAGGAGCACATGTGCAAAGAAATTGAAGAGCACAGTGAAAAATTTTTAAGTTACAAAGAGTTTATTAATAAACAATTTATTATAATCACATTCATACTAAGTTTGTGTGCTCCAGTGGAGGACTCTCGTGTTTTTGTATAACGAGTTGCTTAAGTGGCCACAGCCCGACCTGTCCTTCTGGATTTCTCCCGGTGTTGCCGGTGAAAAGCGGATAGTTGTGCAGCAGGGCGTGGGGATTACATAGTAATCTTTGTCTCACACTCGCACATGTGCTCGTGAATACCTTTTTTACAGTTCTCAATGATCTATTTTTAGGGGCATATGCAACAGCCGCACTGTATTTTTAGATGCCTTATCAAATTCGTAATGTTAGTGTTGAACACAGACTCTTTTAATCTCTTAATCTTTAATTAAAAAGTAAATTTAATAAAATAATTTAATTTTGAGTTCCTCCGGCCAGTAAACGTCTCTATATAGAGCAGAATCCGGTGCAATTGTAAGTATTTATTTGTCCTGAAGCTCCGGCGATGCACCTGGATCTGCCAGCTCCCCTACACACATTCACACTCTGAAAAGCCCAGCCTTTTCACTAAAGTAAAATATTTTTCTACCACCTTGTGAAATGCTGTCCAAAATGTTTCTGATTGATTTTTCTTTTCCAGAGGGTCATACCATGGTGGCAGCCCACAGACTATGGGTCTAACTTCCAACGCGGCATATAAATACCCCATTGCCAATGGTTTAGGCTGCACAAATGTATGTATTCATTAATGTATTACAATGCGGTATCATAAGAAACGCATACTTGACGATGCATATTATCATTTCTGTTTTAATGAAGGTGAATATATAATATGGTGATATAAATAAACCGATTTACAGGTGCTGGTCATATAATTAGAATATCATCAAAAAGTTTAGTTATTTCAGTAATTCTATTCAAAAACTGAAACTTGTATAATGTATACATTCATTCCACACATACTGATATATTTCAAGTGATCATTCTTTTTAATTTTGATGATTATAACTGACAACTAATGAAAACCCCAAAATCAGTATCTCAGAAAATTTGAATATTGTGAAAAG
>JAPMOB010198698.1:0-13537 GCA_029875015.1 Lepomis gibbosus
GTTCATGTATTTCTTTTTTAGTCTGTTGGCTATTTAGATCTTTTTCTGGGACACTACCTGCATCTCACTACAGAAGCAGAGCTACAAATATTTTGCACTTAAGGCTGCATCTTGTGTAGACTGTTTACATATTGTGCCCATATGTACATTTGATGTACTGAGGTAAACTAAACTAACAAACTTTAAAAACTAATTAAAACTAAACTGAAATTGAAATCAAAAAGTCAAAACGAAATAAAACTAAAAACTAATGAAAAATGCAAAACTATAAGAACCTTGATTGCAGCCAGCAGGACGTAAATAATTACGTTAATCGACTTCCACAGGTTTGGCAAACGCGCATTCATCTTTTCATAACCAACGACAGTCGGAGTAAACCTCTTGTAGGTCGTAGCTGAAGCAAGAAGCAAGCTAACATGAGATGGCCAATGCTGAGCTAAACATGTTCACTAACCTCAGGTTACTAACCTATTTGCGTTCAGCGCTTCTTTGTTTGGGTCTTTTTGTATGAAGTTTTAAAGCCAAAGTTTATGATGAATGGTGTTTGTTGTCCTCTCTCACGTGCGACCGCGCAGCAGATGCTATGTGTTACATAGGCACGGAGAGAGGGAATAACAGCAAGCTCATCAGACGTTTCCTAAAAAATAAACATTGTACCTGCGCCTCGAGTCCGAGTCGAATCTTAAGTCTTTTGAGGACGAGTCTCAAGTCCAGTCTGAAGTCACTGTGTGTGCGACACACACAGTGCACTCGAGTCCGAGTCTCTAACTCGAGTCCCCATCTCTGGTATCACTGCTTGTGATGACATACTCAGATTTTTGTCAGAGGTTTCATAAGGTTTCTCTGGGTTTGTACATACACATACGAATACCTATATATATACTCCATAAACCTGATGACTGAGAAACCTGGGAATGACTTGTACACTCACTCTTTACACACAGTACATGATTTATGTTTAAGTATTTGGTATGTTTCCATCCTTCTTTGTCTGTCTATTTTTTCCAGAAAGGTTTTTCAAAGAAATTAGCACAGGCAATTGTGCATTCCTGTGTCTATGCATTCCTATACGATTCATTGTTCCTGACACACTCCTTCAACCAACTCTGATAATAATGTTTCCCAGTGGGTGACTACTCCAATACAAGCAGATGCTGCCTGCCACCCCTATCAAGCCATAGAGTTTTTATTTGTTAGTTATCATAAGAAGAAAAAATGGTGAATTATCAGAAAAGGGCAGGAAAAAGCCTTTGAAATTAAAAAAAAGATTTCAGACAAAACAGAGAGAAGTGAAGTTCAGAGAGAAAACTGTCAAAATAGCATTAAAAATAAATGAACATTGAGACATTAAAGAAGTAGACAGACCTCTAAGTAAATTTAATAAGAGAAGAGTAATCCAGGTAAATTAATATGCACCAAAGGAGTTAGGTAAATAAAAAGTGACTGAAAATCTAAAGATAGAGAAAACATAAAGGTGAGTTAGACTTCAGAGACACAGAACAAACAGGATACAAATCAGCAGAATAAAGGACAGAAAAACACAGATAGCTCTACCTGAAAAATATTGAAAAGTTTAGCAAAAGACAGCAGAAAACAAACTGAAAAGGAGAAAGTGAGAGATAGGGAGGTTGGTTGTACATGTGGCTGGGATAATTCACTGGTAACCGTGGTGACGGTGGCAGAGCTCCAGGTCATACTAATTACTGCCATCCGTCTTCTTTAGCACCGCAGCTAAAGCACGTTAGCGGAGGCCTTGGAGCAAATCACAGGTAGATAAATAAATAAAAGCTTGATTTAGAGGATAGATCTTCATCCTCTTCTTCTGGGCAGCGAGGCAGCAACATTCAGACCACAGCTCCAGCACAGCTTACAGCTCTGTGTTTGTTATCTTGCAGAGTAGAGCCATATTAGGAAAAAGGACCTGTAGCTCGAAGCTGTATAATAGGTCGCTGCAAAAAAAAGCCATGGGAGGCAATAGTAGACAAGAATTTAGGGTATATATACAGATCTATTTGCATATACTTGCAACACCTTTATCCACCAGCAGTGTCAAGGCAGCACTTCTTTGTTTCCTCACTATGTATGTATGGATTAACAAATGCATAATTTTAGGACGCAGAGAATAACATCTTTATGTAAAAAAACAACCAACATAATAGCCTGAATCACAAAGTGGGTTACAATGATAAATGAGATTTTGCCAAGATTCTTCCACACTTCTTCAGCAACAGTGATAACAAAACAACAGCTTTCTCTAAAACAGCTCTGACTGGCCTGGGTTGCTTTTCCCAAAAGCATCGTTGCTAAATAAGGTAGCAACTTCCTTGGTTGGAACAGTGAAGTTGCAAGGCATCTGTTTCCCAAAACCCTAGTTCGAAATATGGAGGTAACTAACTTGGTAACTTCCATGGTACAAACCATCGTTAAGCGACGCAGGTGTCCAAAACCATAGTTTTGATGAACGTTTGCAACCACTGATGTTAAGATGCATTGTTCCAACTGCAGCTCCTGACCTGTGGTTCAGCCTGTTCTCACGCTCATGCGTCACATATACACGCTTTGGAATAGCCGTGTCTATTGTACGGAAAAGGCAGCGTGTTTATGTGACGCCCCGGGGTGACCGGATGCGTGAGTAGTGCTTCCGGTCGCTAACTAGCTAGGTAGCTAGCAATGTTTTTATTTAAGGAGTTGACAGCCCCCCCGAGGCAATTTCCCTAAACTCAACCATGGCATCAGTTAGTCCCTAAACCTAAGTCAGTAAATATATGCATGTCGACCAGCTAACCATACAGCTGTGCACATTGGTCTCATGGTCGATGTGCTAGCAGGTACGGTTAGCCTCCTTTGTGCTGCAACGCTATTGCAAACTGCAGCGTATCATACACACGCAAAATCGCCGTTTTGCGTACTATAGACATATGTGACGCATGAGATGCGATCAGGTTGTGTGGTTAGAAGCTAAGTTCATAGAAAGGAGAAAATGCAATAGGGTTTGGATATAATGTGAGTAAAGCAGGTAATGTTTAGATAATCTTGCTGTACAAACATATTTACGGTGAAGTTTTTTTTTATGTAGTTGTAAAACTTATTTTAAATGTATTCGACGGGTCAAACTGTTAGGGTTGCATTAATTCAGTGGTGTAGACCATGTACAAACAGCAGGAGTTTTCTCACAGATTACCCATCTGTTCACAATAACTTAATGTAATATGAGTCACCATAGGGGCCCAAACACTAAGCAAACATATATTTACAAAGGTAAAAGGACAAAACGGAGAGTGTAAAGACAAGACTTTTAATATTACCTTTATGCATACGTTTCGAAGATGGATGCATAAAGGAAGATGGTGTTCTCTAGTCTTCATTACTAACATAAATATAAAATGGACAGCATAAAATTCATTAAAGTACTGTAATGAATAAATCCCTGAGAGCTTTTGTTGCCATTATAACAAAGATAAATAGAAAACTCACCGGATTTGAACCCGTGTCTGTCTCAATAGAGAACATGTTCAAGATCAGCCACTTACCACACTGAGCTATTCTCATGGGTTTGAATGCAGTTGTGACCAAGGCATTCATAACAGTATTAAATTGTCGAAACTAGGCTACTTGTGGATTGAACCTATTTTACAAAATGTTTTGTAATCATTAATAGTTCTTAATTTTTTCTTCTAAAATGTTGCTATTGCTCTAAAACAGTTACATATTTAAGCTAAATAAAATGATTAAGTTACATGTTATTTATATTGTTGATTTTATTAATAGCCTACTATTGTTGGTTTCTTGTTATGTCAGTATAGCTACGACTAGAATATGAAAGGTCTAAATAATAAGTTAGCATAATTATGTCAATAAATATTGGTCACAACTGTCATATTTAGGCAGTATATGACACAGTTTTGTGAGTTTCCCGCTGTGAAAGTCAGATGAACACACCTGGAAACATGTTAGTTTGAACTATATTGGTTTAACTAAGTTAGTTCAAACCAAGGTGGTACCAACAAGGTGCAACAGTTTTGGTAAACGGTCGTATTTCAGATATTGGTTAGTTTAACAATGCATCGCACCCACATAGTTCACTGCTACCTTCTGTCGTTGTACAGGAACAAGTATTATAGGATTTGGTATTGTACATCCATAAAGTAGGGGCAAAACTCCTCAGCAACAGAGTTTATTCCTGAGTATGGTCAAACTCTAAATATATTGAGTCCCATGATGCAACTCAAGAGTGCCTTTCATTTGAGTCTTTGTGCTTGGTAAATGCCAAAGTCTGTCAAACTTTACACTCCAGTTGCAGAAGTTATTTTCTAACCTACTAATTTCATGGAAACATAAAATCTGTGGAATGTCCCTTTAAGTTAAATGTGTTGTCCTTTTGTTGTCAGTTACAGCTGGCAGAGATGACAAGTGCAGATTTAACATAGAGCTGATCGAGTGGTTTGCAGATACATGGTCATAATGGTCATGTGGCCCAAAACCTGTTTTCACATGACAAAAAAGTAACCTGATAAAATGAAAAAACTAAAAAGGACCCTGGCAAAATACAGGAAAGAAAACAATTTCGATCAAACTTAGACCAGAATAATTTTCTCTTGGTATGAACCAAAGAATAGGACAAAAATGTTTTGACTTAATGGTGGTGCTAGATGAAAAGTCCCCTGACTTTGTCATGTCACGATCAAATCAGTGACATAAATGTCTGTAAAATTTTGTGGCAATCCATGCTTTAGCAACTGAGATTTTTCCCAGTAAAACTTTGACCTGCTGGTGCTGCTACAGGAAAAATCGGGAGATCACCAAAGTCAATAGGCTTCATCCTGTGAGGACCATGAAATTCTGTAAGATAAATTGATCTCAGCCACAACCAGTTTAGTTTAGGTAGCTTAAATGAAAACATGAGAATGACAAAAGAAAGATGTATGATTTATCAAACAACAATGAAAATGGTCCCCAAACTGGTCATCAAGCAATTGCACTTATTCTGTGAAGTTGTCATTTTGGAAATCTTTTTACTTAAAAACAAGAGCATAATAATCCCCAAACACATTTTCAGCCCCACAGCCAAAACACAAGGTCCATCACATCAGGTGTTCCACATTATATTGATGGGTGCTCTCCACCAACACATTAACTCTCATTACTGCTCCAGTGAACCGCCTGGCATTTACAATGATAAATTCCTCTCAGCACCAGCCCACCAAGACCTGAAATAAAGATCTCAGTGCCCACACATACATCAACAGCCCCTGAGCAACCTGCAGATATTGCAGGAGTTGAATAAAGTATATCCATTTTTGAGAGGGAAAAATTACATTTCTCAAATGTCACTAATTTGCAAACCAGGTAATATTATTGCTAAAAATTCTCAGTGTCGTTCCCTCAATCTGTGAATGGTATTTTCTACTTAGCAATTGGGTTATTAGACTGGATGTCAAATTTTTCAAATGTTTAATAGCCTAAATCACATCTGGAATGATCACTCAGCCTTTAATGGAACAGTACCGTTGTGTCATGGTGTTTTGTGTTGCCAGAATGTGCTGAGAGAAAGTTTCACCTTCCCTTCACTGACTAATGAAGGGCAGGTGGATGTGAAAAAAATGTATTTTTGTTGTGCTTCCCTTTGTGTTTCAAGTCCCTCTTGAGACAGTCTGTGGACAAGTTGAATTGTCTACCCACAGAAAAGCTCCAGAATCCACTTCATGCTGATTGATGTTGCTCAAGTATGTGAAGGAGGAAGAGCTCAATTTATGTGTGTGTGTGTATGTGTGTGTGTGTAGGTGTACAGTGTAATTGAGTTAAAGTCTCCCTAGGCCAGAACTGAATTAAGAGCAGATTAGAGGCCTTGTGCTGAGTGTGTGAGTTAGTGTCTCCCTCTGCACCTTCATATATGGGGGTATGAATTGCTCCCCTGCGAGTGAGCATTATGGTACTGAAAGATCATGCTTTGAATTTTTATTTCAATTCAGCACCAAGTACCCATGGAAAAATGGCACTTGTTTAAGTGTAAAACAATAAGTGGCTATTCAAGATAAGAGATATATTTAAAGATGAACTAATAAGTAGATTTCTAATAACAATGGATCAAACGACTGTATAATGTGAAAGATGTCACTCATAGTAATGAACCCACAGAGAATCATTACTACCTGTGCAGTTGACCTCAGCCCTACAGAGCTTTTTTTGCATTGTTCAGCTCATTGATTTCGGTTTTATGGCTGAGAGCACTCACTGCCCTCATCAGCCTGGTTTTCAGCAGCAGCAGCAGCAGGCTGACAACCTCAGACAGATCTACACTAACAGCACTTAGCCGCAAACAGATGAAGTTGGCAACTAGCTAGAGAACATTGTAGAGCATATAGCAGCTAAGAGTCCAATATTTTTCTCAGGAGTTGGTGAAGACCAAAACAAATATTCACAAACATGAACTCTGGGAACATGACTCCAAAAGAATGCAAACGTTGCTCTGTGTTGCTGGATGTGTAAGTAGCCAAATGTTTGCTAACTTGTTAGCCATATCAACTTCCAGCCTTTTCTCATCCCAGGGTGTCAAACACTTTGACAAAGCATGACAAAGAGTCATCTCAAACCATGATCTTTTCCTAAACCTAACCAAACTGTGACCATTTGACAATGATAACACATATTAAAAAGGGGTTTCATAGAGACACTAAAGGGTATCTTCAAATCCTGATGCTTTGACACGCTTACAGCTTTAGAAGGTGATGTTAATGTAGTGTTTTACCCTGGCCCCGAATGATCAACATATAAATGAATGTAGGATTAAGTAAAAATGAGCAACAACAATGTAAAAGAATAAATGAATAAAAAAGTGAAAGTTGTCAAAAGGTAATCATAAAATGGCTGTTTTAGAAAAATGTACTTGTAAAGGTGTTATACAGAAGAATGGCCCTTGCTATTGTTGTATTATAACAGTTTATTATTGATTTTTATTACTAATGCAGTAATGTGTAAGGGATATTTTCAGGTGGCAGTTAATAATATTAGAGGTGGAACGCATGTGTTTCAATGTAAAATCTGAATCTAATCTACTTAAAATATCAACAGTTCTCAATTGAATTGAGTAAAAAGCTCAATATTTATTTCTAAACTAGTTGATATAAAAAAGAAATACTCAATCTGAAGTAACTTAAGTGGAGTTCTTGAGTAAATGTTCTTTGTAACATTTCACCACTGCAAAGGCCTGCGTCTTTCCATGCAGCCTTGGTTGTGTGATTGAGTGAGTATCTACTTTGAAGGATGACCCCGCTGTCCCATTAATGTCTTAAGTGTACACCAGGTGCCTTGGATGACAAAAAGAGGGGAAAAATAATACATTCCCAGCATGCACTGCTCCTCCCAAAGGCTTAACACTCACATCACAAATCTCCCAGCAACCGTGTCGCTGCCATCACTGAGGTCCAGTAAAGAATTCTATGAACAAATAATGGATTAAAGTCTAACAATCAAGCTAAAGGGTAGTTATATCAGTTATGTAAGAAAATAGAAATAAATAAACTAAGAAATAAACTGTCCACATTCTTTGTTTAGCCAACTAACAAGCCATGAAAAGATTCCAATTTAATGGTTTAATGATCTCCACAGTGTTCACCAACATGGGAACGCCGGTGCCTCCTAAATAACATCCACAGCAATACTTTTAGGTTATGGCTAACAGTTTGACTTAAAGCTGCAAGCAGCGTTGAGCGGGCCTTTGAACGTGTAGTGCGTTGAGGTGTGAGGCAGCCACGAGCTCTAGCTCTAGCGGTGAGGCTGTGAAATTGTCACGTGCTTTGGACACTGCCCAGAAGTGTTAATCATCACTTCCTGTTTCCCCTTTGTGGCGCTACACAACACTTGGCACTATGACCATAACTGAATATAGGCATGTAGATGTGTTGACCGGGACTCTTATGTACTATGTCAAGTTTGGTATAGATCTGAGCACATGTACATTGAAGGTACCACAACTTCCTGTTTCATGGCGAATGAACAATTTTGGATGCCACACCACAGGCACGCTGTTCCACAAAAACTCACTGTTTCTACAACTTTTCATTGTCAATGGCTTCAGGAGTAGACAGGGAAAATCTAAAGTCGTTCAGACTAATTCTGTAGGGGAAGTTCGTTAAAGTATGGAGTGTGTAAATCATTCAAAAATGACCATAAAATTGAAAATGGCCGACTTCCTGTTGGGTTTAGAGCATGCTCCAAGAGGCTTTTACTTTGCAGAAAAAACAAAGACAGAAACAAACAAAAAAATCCCTTCAGTTCCAATAGGGATGTGGAATGTGCCTGGCCCCTAAAGTAATAATTCCTTCAGTTTAAATAGGGACCTCGCGAAACAAGTCATTTTGCTTTGGTTGTGACGCTCACATATATTGATCCACTGTGTCACTGCATTGCAGGGCTACCAATCACACTTCCAACATGGAGTTACATTTTTGAAAAGGTGCACATCAGGCTACAGCGTAGGGTACAGGGCTATGGGGCGTAGGCTACAACTTGCAGCGCTATGCAACATCAGCTGGCCAAGAGCTGTTAGTATACTTAAGCTGAAGCAGGCCAGGTTTGAACTCTTCTATCAAGCTTATGTTTGCAGTTATTTCCAGCACTTTTTGCATACAACAAACAAGTGCAACACAATGAATGTGTTTCGCAGTGGTAGTGTGTGCAGTTATCCCACATTAAATGATTATCATATCATGTACCTCTCTATGGAGGCACGTCAACTGGCAATATTGCTGTACATTATTGGCGTCATACATTCATGCCAATAAAGCTAATTTGAATTGAATTGAATTCAGAGGTCGTGGGTTTTTGCACAGCCTCTGTGAGTATGTGACATGCACTTAGTGGTAGTCTTACATGTAATGTCACAAGGGTTTGCCTGTAATGTTCCATCCATAGACTGTATAAAAAAATGGACCTAGTGTGTGTGACATCACCTGTTGGTTTCCGAAGAGCCCTTTTTAAGCTCTTTTTTGGTGGAGCTGGCCGTCGCCATCTTGGCAGTTCGTCACCGTGTGTCACTCCCGGATAAACAAAAATGGGCAAATAGGCGGGCCATGGGTGGAGCTGAGGTGACTGGTTGCTGAAACCACAGCCACCTAGTTTGACGTGACCGAGTTAACTAAGTCTAAGGAGCTAATGCTATATGCTACTTTGTATTAGCAGAAAAGTAGCTTTCACCCGGAGCTTGTCTGGTTGGCGTTTGGTAGCCAAACCCTCTCACAGCTGTCATGAAGGGCAAAATTAGCTATATAACCAAAGCCCTTTATGTACCAGGCTGTAAAAAAGTTTTATTCTTCTGTAAAGTTGGGCATTTTAACATGGGTGTCAATGGAGATTGACTCCCTATTTGTAGCCAGCCTCAAGAGGCCACTCAAGTGCAGTTTTAGGCATTTCTGGTCTGGCTTCAGTTTGGAAAGAGGAAAAAGAGGAAGGTTGCCGCTTGGTTCCATCAATTGACAAGTGAATTCATTAATGAGTCCTTTATGAATAAAGTTAAAGTTGAGTTATTAATTATAATTTCTGAGATAACTGGGTCAAAAGGGCATTGCAGGACTATTTCAAAAACATGCATGTATGTGTGCAAGTACCTGGAGGAAACCCACAGCCATGGGGGAAACATTCAAGTCCATATAGAAAGGTGTCCTGAGCTGCACCTTATTTGAAACCACTCACAGATGTTTGGAACATTTCAAAAAGCTTCCTCCCACTTCCTGTTCTGACGTACTGTCTACAATGATGAAAATATGGATGTCGCACAAGTACAAATAAGAATTAGGCATGGCTGCTCAGCAGTTATGATGTCATTGTCACACCCTGTTTTTTGGCAGAATCTGGGCCAGATTAGGAGTTTCACCAGTTAAAGTCTGTAAGTCTCATTTACTTTGTTCACTCTGTTTCTGGCTGTTCCTTTGTCTTCCCCTCTTTGTCACTGCTGTGTGTGTGTGTGTGTGTGTGCATGTGTTTGTGTGTGACTGAATGCAACTGTAAAAATGCCCAACAGTGAATTGATAGAGCCTGTGTGTGATTGTGTGGGGGTGCTTTTGATTTCCGTGCGTCACCGGCATGTGTCACTGAAAGAGCGCGTTGGAGCGGCTGTCTCTGGGCCATTGTCCCCTCCAGATGTTTCCCTGAGCCACCCAAAGTGCTGCAGCTACAGAGGAGAAAGAGGCCAAAACCACTATACGTTGTAAAGCCAGGCTGTAAATTTGCTGCATGCCACAGCCTCTATTTGCACCTGAATGGGACCAGGCAGTTAGGCTCAAGTGGGGAGGGGGGAGATTGAGTAGTGGGGGGAGACAACTGTTGAGGCCTAGCACACACTCACATATGTGGAGAGTAGGCATAGGATGAGTAGAACTGTATGCTGCCCCTCACTGGTTTACAAGGCTGTGTGAGAGAAGGTGCTTTTAAATGGTAATGTAAAACAATTCTACGTTGAGAGGAGCCAAGGATGAGCTAATGGGGGTGTGAGGAGAACATTATCATCATGCAATGATAGATTAGGTCAGCTGCTCGCTGACGTACAGAAGTGTGCTGAAAAGTATACTTAACCTAATTGTTGATGAACTTGGTTTTGAAGCAGAGACGCAGGAACAAATGCTCAATCAGACAGGCTCTTTGAATCCGTTGACTGCTGTTGTCCTGGGGCCAGCTTTTGGTCAAGATAGAGGATTCCAGTTAATAGTGTTTTTGTTTTGTTTTTTGTTTTAAAGGCACAGTTCACCCAAATTGCACGTATATTTTTTTCCCATTTACCTCCAATGGTATCTAGCCATGTAGATCATTTGCATTTTATCTCCTGATGTTGAAATTGGGAGGAATTTTGATTCTGTACTGTCTTTCCAAAAATAATATCCCTGCTACTCTGGATAATCCAAAGACCTCACTTCATAACTGGGTTAGAGTCCGCTTTCTGCAGTAATCTAATGTCTTGTACATTATATACAAGAAGCCTGTTTTGTCGTAATCAGGAGGGGATTAGAGAAAACTAGTTACCCAGCTACATTTCTCCCAGAGAAAGCAAATTTTTAGCCAAATATAATTGATTTCAAATCATTTTTTATATGTGAGCATTTGCCTTAGAAAGATTGCAACCAAGAAAGGTAACACTATGACAGCAGAGTGAACTTGTTCTGTAAGTCGCCTCTTTAATTTAAAATCAGCCAGTTTCCACGGCTGAACATAAGCTTTGTGCTCGCACTGCAAATCACTCCAAAGGCTTCCATACATGCATACACACACAGAAACAGGGTCTCGTATTACTGAAATACAGAAACAAATACACTATGGTTCCAAAACAAGGTTGTGGGGAGAACAGATCACTGACATGTATATGCAGATTTTACAGTAACCCACTTACTACAGTCTGATGTCATGCTTTCAACTTCCTTTCTTTCAGTAAACTGGTTTCTTGTGTGTAGATGTACCAAATGTCTGGATAATCCTCAGACCTCAGTAAGAACCAGAGAAATAGTCCTTTTGTGTTTTTGTTTGCGACGTCTGATAAATTACCGTAACACAAACATGTTAAAACAACATTTAGATTGCATTTCAGACTGGGCAAAAAGAAATCACACAGAAAATACACGTCATTCTAGACATCTGTCTAATTATGCACAGTTGAGCTTATCTGAAAGTAAATTGGTGTTTTTTTTTAATCACACTCTCTGGCTTTCATTCACTCCCTTTCCCAGCTCCAAATATTCTCTCTCTCTCCCACCTTATTTTTGCCACACTCCCCCACACAAAGACACACACTCACATGTGCACGTACGTATGTTTACTTTGCTCGAGTTGTGTACTCTGAACGCCACATTAACTCCATTTTGTCACTCATCACCGGGTAGTGTTAACACTGTGACTTTTCAACATGCAGACTGACACATTATTACCGGTTCCCCCTCCAGAGCCTGGGACTCCACAGACCATGGCTCCCACCTACAGCCCATTAGAAAGTCATCTAACGGCTTAAATAATGAACAAATAAATAAATAAAGAACAAAAGCCATAGCTTCATCTAGCGTTGCATCAGCGGAGCTCCTCAACTCTGAAAATGTTCATGCACAGTTTTGATTTGCCATCACTTTTTGTAAAGATGTCAATATTCGAAATCTACACAGTTAATGTCTCACCTCAAAACTTCTCAGATTTGCATTTAGTGATGATAATAATAACATAAAAATTGTTTGAAAATTGTAAAATATAAAACTTTCTGTTTCTGGCCTCTGTCTGGCACACGCAGTTATGATGCAGTGAATAGTGACGATTCTCTCTGACAAATCAGTGGTTTGCAGTGTTGTCACGTCACATTTAATATCAATTCAGCTCACTTGGAACCTCGATGGATGTGATACGGGGGGAAAAGTACCATTTAGTAGGTACAGGTACGACTTTTCCCCGCTGAAAAACCCAAGAAGGCGAGTAGAGTCGAGGCGTGTTGAGCTGCTGCCACTGGAAAAGGAGCCATAGTAACTTTACACTCTGAAGTTTAGGCGGTGCAGAACAAGCCTTCTAAAAATTTACAAATACACTTTAACTTTACAAAGATCCTATCAAACACTGGTCTCAGAGTCCAAACAAAAGTACACACCAAAATTACAGACCCCTGGATTAGCCATGATGTAATGGGGATCTACTTAAAGCAAGCAACAGGAGCCTCATAGAACTTTACAAATGAACTATATTTTTACTTAAATTATTTTAAATGCTTATCTCCAAGTCCAACTGAAAGTAAACAGAGAACGTAGACACCTGGATAAGACAGCCTATACTTCCAGAGAAACTTGCTCTCTAAGAAAACTAGCTGCCTATTAATCTCCACATGGCAGATTGTTTAGGCTACATGTGTGAAGCTGTGGTCATTTAGCTTGTGGATGCTAGATAATTAGTCGCAAACAAGAGACAGTTTCATTTAAATTGTTAATTTATGGAAATTCAAGAAAACGTGCACGGCTGCACTACACACATAGCACTGATCCTACATTAAAAGATACATTTTAATTTAAAGCTCTAACTCGGATATATTGGCTGTTTCAGAAAAATCTCTTTCCTAGTCCTAAATAGTTCTAAATAAAGTCCTCTGTAGACACAGCTAAATGAAACTAAAATCCTAATGTTTGATTCACTTAAAATGCTACTTTTATGTTTGATTATTTTAATGCAGATGTAGAATGATCTGATGGAGGAGACAGGAATCCAATTTAACCCCCTTTTAGTGATAGATGAGATACAAAAGTGAATGTTAACATCTGGACAGGCTGAGCAGACGTATTACATGGCAGTTTTTTAGGCCTTTGAGGTGCTAAACATGCAGTTGACCCTTGAGATGCTCTCTCGAGTCCAGAGCTGGCTAAGCCTGCTTTTATTATGGATGGCACACACACAAGGAATTGGGATCGAGAGTGGATTTGCAGAAGCGCACACTCATTAGTGAGGCACACATTTGTGCACATACCCACTTCTCCCATTTTGGGGAACATGCAAGGCTGTACACACACACACACACACACACACACACACACAC
>JAPMOB010198700.1:0-18600 GCA_029875015.1 Lepomis gibbosus
ACACAAAACAGAGGAAGGAAAAGGTATTTGATGGAGACCTGGTTCTGCTGCAGCCCAGATTTCCACCTTCAGTGCTCCATCAGAGATGAGCAGCGACATCATCCTGCTGTTGCCTGGTATAAATGAGAGCAGAGGAAAGCGATGACTGGGTCAGAGCTACAGAATCTGTCCAGGCGTCTACTGAGCTGTTTCATTTGAAAGTAATCACATGCAGCGCTCTCATGTGAGGAAATGTGCATTGTTGTAATTATGTGGCAGATTGAAAGCATATCACAACGTTGGAGTACTTTACCAAAGCCTTGGCATTTCTGAACATGGTGTGTTTGGAATTATGTCAAGTTAATGTCATATGACCTGTAAACAGAAGGTAGAAAATGGTCAGCATTTACCAAAGAAGCATTACATGGTTTAATTACCATAATTTATGAACTTTGTTGGATATGCCCAAGCTTTCTCTTAAACGAGATTACCAGTCAGGCTTACCACTTACCACTTGAATGCTGTACGCTTTGCTAAATATGCCAACCTCCACTTGACATTGATGGCTGCATTAGTGAAACAGAGCCAGAGGTGATTCAGTCACTTCATAATGAGAATGCACACCTGGAGACAAGTCGATATTGTGAAGCTGGATAGCAGTGAGTTCTGCAAATGACAAAGCTCCAGGCTTTCTTATTACTTCTGCAGCAGTTTCTGTACCCTAAATGATGATTTTCTCATCAACCTCGTAGTTGGACATATGTGCATTTCTTATGAAAGTTTCAGACATGTACAAGGCATGACATAAAAAATGGAAAATTAAGAAAAATCAAAATAACCAAGTTACTATATTTACAGTATTACAATCGGCTCTACTTGAGAGCAACATGCCTCTGTGTGTGTGTGTGTGTGTGGTTGATTTTAAATGTCATACATGCTTCCATGTGGCTCTGAAAGAGTCCAAAATAGAGGCTCACACTGTGGATGTGCTTATTGTGCGTATTTATGCTATATCGTGTGTACGTTCACACAGTGCATTCCTGCAGTAACATACAGTCAGCACAGACATAATTAGGGGCTGCACAAGTCCACTAGTGTCCACATGGACCCTTGCAAACATGAGCAGATGATATGTGGAAAGTATATTTTGATCTTTATTCTTCTTCCTGTATGACATAAACTTGCTATTGCTTTTCAGTTCATCGGGTGATTCTTATGCGAAACATTACACAAATTAGCTAACATAGTATGGTGTGCTCCAGGAAACGACAAAGTATATGTCTATATGTGGAGCCATTTTGGGCCCTTATGTGCACAGCTGAAGGGGATGTTACTCACCTGAACTGCTGCAACAAAATTAGGTCATAAGATGTTGACACTGAATCATCATGGTCTGAACGTCACTTGTCTGTAAGCTCATGCGCATTAGTACGATTAAGTACCATTTCTGTCAAATGACGATCAGAGTAACGCGGCATAATAAACATCCAGGAGTCTGAGCAGGAACCTAAACTGTTGGCACTGGCTCGCTCACGTTTAAGGGTAAACAAGACCTTGCAGGCTTTTTTTTTTTTTAACACATGTTCTGTGTGGCCTCAGTGTCCACAGAGCTATCTCAAGGTCTACTGTATCTCCAGTTCTGCCTCCTGAGGATTACAAAGTGACCAGCAGCCTTCAGCGATTCCACTACTGAGAAGAGTGTCACTTTGAATCAGACTTTATGGTCATGGACAATGAGGATGGCCCTGAGGCAAGCCTCAGTGAACGCTTGCTCTGCTGTTACCTTAGTGTGAACAATGAAATGTGTGCTGATAATTAAACACAATGACTGTCGTATGTGTGCGTTTAGTCGTATTTTTTTGTGCTAGGAGAAAACAGCACCACTGAAATCACATCTTGATTTGCTTTGAGCTTTTTCTTTTTGTTTTATTTGGGTTTTTTTTTGGCTCATGGAGGATGGTGGCTGCTATAAACGTTTCATTATAGCAGGGGACAAGGGGTTGTGGAAATGCTCAGATGCACTGGAACACAAATTAACCTTGACATTTTGAGTTTAGTTCCTCAGGATTCGGTGAATCACAACCATGTGTGCCATGTGAGTTTCAGTGAGGATGAACCAAGCTCTGTTTGTGTCTGCACCGCCTGCCTCGCAAACATCTGACCCAAAAGCATGAATGTGCATGTTTGGGTCTGCACAAATGCATTTGATCCTCAGCACTTGGTAATTGGTTGGGCTTCCCAGGCTAGCGAATAGCTGCACAGTGTGGCTGACTGAGGCTTGTTGCAGCTGTGTGCACCGACAACAGCTGTTGGGATGGAAAAATAAAATGAGAGAGAGAGAGAGAGAATATACAGGAAATACAAAAAGAGAGAGAAGCACTCACCACAGTGTTTTTGTTTAGTTGCAAGACAAATGCTGAAGGACTTCAATGTATCTCTCTACATTATTTGACAAAGTAGATATTAGATTTTAAACATCTAGGAAATCTGGTGTTCACACACTGAAAAATCCCCATACTATTTTTTTTTAATTTTAAATTTTAAAAAAAAGTGAAAACATCTGTCAGTGTGTTTTCAATTACACTTGTTTCCCATGCCATTTTCTTGATACTCTTGCGGTGATCAGCCTTATTCTGACTTGATAGTAACAAGTATTTCCCATTTATTCAGGGAATGTGATGTCTACAATGTCGGAAATTGTCCTTTTTTTTTTTTTACAACAAAGCCCAGATTAGAAGCAAAACAAGTCAGTTAATTGAATACATTCATCAAGAAGAAAACATCAACTAGCAACATGACTGAAAAAGTAGAAGCAAAAACATGAGTGCAAAAAAACACATAGATGAGATTAGAATAATCTAAACTCCATTAACATCAACGAAGAGTAAAAAGGTCAGATGTCACAGTGTTTCTGTTTCCATTAAACGGTGGGAGGTAAAGGAAAATTTCAAATCAGAGCTGAAGAAAGAGGTAGAAGGAATTTTGAAAACTCTGGGGTAAGACCACACTCAGCTTGTGAGGCTGGGAATCCCCCTCTCTGAGGAAATGGTTTAACCCATTTATGACTTGCTGAGTTTTAGACTCACTGAGCCTCTTACCTTCAAACCACATCTGTTAGTGTTTCAGTCTTACTGAGCCTGCCTTTCTGATCCTGTCTTAGACAGCCTGCCTTTAAGTTTAGAAAATTAAAGCAAGCAAATCAAACTTTTTTTATTTTATTCTCTGAAGTAGAGCAAAGCTGGAGTCAACAGACAGTGGATGTTTGTGAGGAAGTAGTGAAACGGCGGAAGTCATCAGTGCAGTGATAATGAGTTGGTGGCTTTGCTGTGATAACCAGATTAGAAAACCACATCTCTGTTCCTGTCAGTCGTTCATGTATCCACATGAAATGTCTCAGTATGAGTCAGTAAATATAGGCCATATAGGATATATAATAATAATGTTCAAATGCCCATCATTTGTGTTATTACATTAATTTCATTACCATCATGCCCAAGAATTCAAAATCAGGTTAAACAATTCTTGAACTGCAACTAAAAATTATTTTGATTAGCAATTATTGCTTTGGATTTTCCAGATTCCAAGGGTTCAACTTTACATTGCTTAAACTGTACGACAAACAGTCCCAAATCCCCAAAAACGTCAGATTTCACTGTAGGTGTTTTCAGCAATTTCTGTAACTGCATGGAGATTTCAGCAATTTCTGCTTCATATCAGTTTAGGAATATGTAGGGTGTCACTCTGAAGCACTAAAATATTGTGTTTTTATCCCCTAACCTGTCATTTCAGTGGTATGTGAGAATTTCTCTGGACAAGAAATCTGGCCTTCCTGTTTTTCTACAAGGGAAACTCCAGTGTCAGATCGTACACTGTAGATGAAGCCTGCATGTCCGCTGAGAGGTTCTCATTAAAGTAAACGTTGGTCCTGTTTACCTTTCAGATTGGAGGATGTTAAACATCACCGGCAGGGCCTTCTGCACTGCTGTCTTCTCTTATCTTGTGTCCGTGCTGTAATTTTTTTCCCAGGGAAAAAATGCAAGTTGATAATCCAATCTTAAATTACTATCGGTGTATAATCCGCAATTAATCCTCAACATAAATGCTGCTGATGCAGAACACACAGGTGTTTGTTTTTTGTTGACTTCACAGGAAGCCATTGAAGAGAAGCGAGACTAGGTGTGATATGATAACTACTTTTAGGAGGCTGTTTGTCACAACTAATGATTGTATTATGGATTAATAACTCAATCTAGAGCTCAAGACATTATCTTCAAAATGCTTCACAATGCAGTCTAACACCCTAAGGTATTCAGTTTACAGTGAAAAAAGCATAAAATCCTCAGAATTCATAAGCTGGAATCTGGAAATAAAACACTGTTTACAGATAGAACAGATAAAAAAACAGAAATTCAAAGCAGTTTCACTTCCTCAGCTTCTCTTCATCCTGGCTTTATAACAGGAAAGATGCTTGTTTTTTGTCTGTTGCTGATAAAGTGAAGCTGGGTGTGGCTCTCCACCAGCAGCCTGTCATCAGCAGGGCAGGGTTCCATCAATGCAAGTCCCTCAGAGGAAATGCACCGCAGCTTTTGACTGAATGCATCGCAGATCTTTCAAATGCATGCGTCTCTTAAGTTCCATGTTCTGAGTTTTCTGCCTCACTTTATCCTGCTAACTTACAGTCCAACAGCAGTTAGCAGGGTTTCAGTATATCATTGACTTCATGTTCATGTTCAGGTTAACTGTCCATACATCTGGTTTATCAGGACAATACTTGCCTTGAATTAAATAATGGATATTTACCAGTTCGGCATTTGATTGTCTTTGCTCATTTTTCTAATAATTTGATAACCTATTGTTTAACTGAAAGCAGAAAGCACTGCAAACGCAAAATTTTAAATAGATTAGTCATTAGTCTTGTGTCTAGTGATCCTTAAGTCTAAATAAGGGCTGCAACTAATGATTTTATTACTTAAGTAATCTCTCAATTATTATTGGAAATTTTATAAACAATTACCAAAATAGTGAAAATTTTCATAACAATTGTCTTCAGAATAACTCAAATATTCAATGTTTACAATGATATAAAACAGGGAAAAGCAGCATTTTTGCTTTTTAAACAATCAATTCATTAGCAAACCTGTTGCTGATTAATTTCCAGTGGACTGGCTATAGTCCGTCATTTCATTTCAGGATCTTCAATTTTGACCAGAAACGAGAGAAAAAGTCATCAGAAGCACAGAATTACACACGTCTTAAACTTCTATAGTTTTCTACTTACTCCAGTTCTATGGAGAGCTATTTATAGGCCAACCCCCGCTCTGTAAAGTGGTGGAACTACAAAGCTGTCAGAAGGAATAGACTCATGCAAAGCTGGCTCACCGACCTTCCGGCTATTCAAACAGGAATGTTAGTCGTGTCTGCTGTGACCTTTCACAGCACAGGAAGTGAAGTACAACCACAACCAACAACAGCAGTAGCAGTAAAGCTGTGTCTCCACTGAGAACTTTTCTTTACAGTCATAACTACTGTTATCTACTGTGACCTTTCCAAACAGAAGAAGTGGAAGCTCTGTTGCTGATAGCGGCAACAGGAACTTGACTTTGTCATGATTTATGATGGAGAAGTTGTGCCCCTTTTTGTTCCTGACCAGGGCTGCACCTAATCATTGTTTTCAGTGTTGATGCACAAACACCCAACACACCAGAACCCAAAGTGACTTCTTTACATTGCGTAATTTTTCATTCTGAGCATGTTTTAAGAGCTGGGAGTCCTTGCAGTGCTAGCTACTTTTTAAAGGCTATTTATATCATTAATTATCCCTGAAAGCACAGTGAACTTAAACAGTGTTTAGAGCTCAGGATTAATTGATAGAGGTACAAATGCAAATTATAGATACAGCGCTTATCTTGATTGGATCATTATTAATCCCATTCATTAGTCTTGATATACTGAGAAAGGAAAGTTTCAGTTTTAAAATGAAATTGATCTGCAGTCTTGGCTGGTTGACAGAGAGCACTGCTTTACACCTATATGTCAATGGACTGTTAAGAATACTGCTGCAAAGGCAATACACTGATGATATATTAAATGGAAACACAAGGAGTATCAAATAGTAATTAAAAGTATATTTTTTTTGACACAAAGGTGACATTCTTCATACCCGTGTTAATGAGTCTGTTAGCAGTGACCAGATCTGCCTGCTAGCTACAGTTAAGATAAAAATAACAGAGCCTTAGACAGTATCTGGGTCATGTTCTTTGATGCTCACTGTGTGGACACAGATGCAGTGACGGTGCTGCTGGTGATTCTCAGTGGATTTATACAGAAGCAGCAGGATTTCTATGATGTGTTTTATATTTGCAGGCTTTTTGACACACTTCTGTCACCGAGGCCATTCATTGCTGAAATTTTTTACATGATTGCCATAACAATAGGAGAGACACCTTTATCTCGGATGGTGTCTAATCCTGGCAAGTTTTGTGCTAACAGACATACAGTTTAACTGCCCTCTTTTTTATTAACTGTTTAATCATTCAATCTATAAAATGTAAGCACATATTTAAAAAAAAATGCCTCTCACAGTTTCCTCATCATGTTGTCTTCACTTTGCTGGTTTTATCCAACCAACAGTCATGAATCCAAATGTATTCAATTTAAAATGCTACAGAACCGAGGAAAACATAAAATCTTCATTCAAGATACAACATACTTCCGGGATGTATATTTTATAAGCCAGCAGGCAGAAAGATGAGATGGCACAGAACAGGAGAGGCTATGACAAAGATGACTCTGCAAGTTCACTTGGCTCTTAGTCCAAAAGCTCGCTTAGCTACCGACTGAGGCACTGTTTAATAAGAGTTTGTGGACAGAAGAGGAGCTCTCTGTTTCCTTTTCTCCTCCTCTGCGACCCCACCCAGCCACTAAGGCCCAGTCCTGAACCTGGATGAAAAAGCTCTTCCTCCTCACTTCTTGTTACTTAGCCCATCCTCGTTGTGGAATGCAAGGGTCAGGCTGCATCCTAGAGAGGAGAAAGAGGAGAGATGTTGGGATTAGGCAGTTGAGTTAAAAGGCTTTTGAAATGAACGATGGATGCAAGAGGGAGAATGACAGGGAAAAAAGAGAAGCAGAGGAAGGTCAGTCGCTCCTGTACATCCTTCTTCCTTAACACTGGTCACGTGTCTCTGTGGGGATGAAGGGGATGATGATGGAAGGCACTAATGGCGGCTGTTATCCCCCAGCATGAGATGGCACATGCTGAAAGGAAGAGGAGGGAGTCAACAAACCATTTACTAGCTGCTCTCTCTTCAATTTTCCCACTTATCCAACACTTCCAGTATGTTTTTAGATGCAATTGCTCAAATGTGAAATGAACAATTTGTTAAAGCCTTAAAGTATTCCTATACTCTTTTATAAATGTGGTGTTATGATGTGCATGCGATCCTGCATTATCTCAAGGCGGTCATCCTGACTGTTTGCCTTGTATTCACATACTTTATTTAGTGTTCATTAACAAGTTAAACTAGGGACAATTGTTTAGACTATATGACTCCTTTTTAATAAGTGTATTTATTTCAGAAGAGGGTGCAGCCATTTTGACACCAGTTTGTTGACATTGTACTCCACTTAGCTGGTTTTATTTATGATCTGTATGATGCAGCATATTGCTGAAATAATAAGTCCGTTATCATCTGTCCCGTCAGAGAGTCAAATGTGGATTTCTGCTTTTCTCTGTTCATGTCATTGTAAATTGAATATGTTTGGGATTTTGAACTGTTGGTCTGAAAAAAACAAGTAATTTGAAGGTGTCACCTTGAGCTGTGTGAAATTAACACTGTTTTCTGACATTTTCTTGATCAGATCAGATAAAATCAGATTTACAACCATAGTTATGATGTCGGCATTTCTTTTCACTTTATATCATCACTAGAATATAGAAAAAGAAATGCGTCCTTCCTTTTCAACTTTATTTGTGACAGTATCCAGTGGGATTTTGAAAAGATCTAAACCCTCAAGGTGTTGGAGAGTTTTGTGGATCATGTATTGAAAAACTATCAGCTGATATGGGGGGAAAAAAACATTGTCAGCCTCAGCTAAATGCCTAAAATTTAAAATGTTAATCCAGACGGCAGCATCAGCTGTGTGTTTGTCCCACTGACACTACTATTAAAAAAATCATAATTAACGAATTTCCCCTTTTTAATGTTTTGCCTTTGTGTCTGCTGGCTCCTGTAAGCCTTATTATATAATCCAACTACAGTATGTGCTAATGTGGTGTTGGGTGGAGCGATGGACGCATGCAGACAGTGCAAACAGATGGCTTGTTGATGTAGTGGCGAGTCAGTGATGCTGAAGAGACAGAGAGGGTATTAACTGTAGCTCACTGTCTGTTGTGTCAGTTTAGCTGGGATTTTCTCAAAGGAACATGAAACAAAATAAGTGAGATTTTATATTGTAAAACAATGCAATGTAGCTGCTAGAGCTGGTTATCAAACTTCTATATTTTGGGATATAGACCAAAATATGTCCATTGCAGATTCAAAATCTTGTGTATATATTTGCTTATCAGAGAGTTCCTGATTTAAATCACAACTTTGCCAATATTTATGCTGCAATTTATTTTCTGGAAAAACATGTATATACTGTATGTCCAGTGATTCAATCTCTTCTTCTTTTCCCTTCCTCTTCCTTATCTTTGTCCTCTTTTGCCTTCTCATCTTCCCTCTCTTGTCTTCCTCTTTGTCCTATTTCAAACCAAAAAAGAACTCTAATAACCCAAGACAGCTTTTTTTAAAAGGCCCGACTCCAATTAGTTTAAAACTCATTATACCCTTTCATCTGTGCGTGTGTCTGTTGTATCATTAATTCTTCAAATTTCACCTCATGTCAGTCCAGTTTACGTCAGAGCCACACACTCTGCCAGGCATTTAGGTTTGATTCCCACTCTGCTGTAAAAGCACCTAAGATATGGATGTACTTCTCTTGGGCCACACTGTGTTATGTTAGTCATGGCGCTGTCTGGAGTTAAAACTGTTCAGCTTCAGTGGTTCTCATTGTGCATGTCTATGGATAAGAGTGTCTAAATGCTAAATGCCTGAAATCTAATTTGGAAGTTAAGGTTGTGAGGTTGCTTCTGTGTGTGAAGAGGCCGTTGTATGACTTAGAAGGAAGGGGATTTGTAGTTTATTAGGTTGATAATGCTCCTGCCGCGGACACATATCCCTTTGTATTTGCTCTTCAGTCCTCGGCTGCAGTCACACTGGCAAGCAGATGTGCTGATAGACATATTAAAGGAGGTTTCTAAGGTTGAGCTTTTAACTTGCAGTATCACATAGCTGCACTGTTAAGGTTTAGGAATAGAACGTTTCTATGATTAGTAATTATTTTAGACATAGTGAAATGTTTCTTTGAGTTTCTGTTTGCTTGATATTTCCTGTATGGTAAATCAGGCATGCTTCAATAACTGCTGATGAGCCACAACCTCTAAATTCTCTATGTCCATGTGATCAAAACCAAAGTCCAGATGGAGAAGCAGCTTCAGGGAAATGGATCCTCCTGTAAACTAAAAAAAGAATAGATACATCTGATGTTAAAAAGCTGGCACCAAATAACATTTTCAAAAAGTATCAGGATGTTTTGATATTCAAGAGCTTTGCCAATACATGAAAGATCAAGTTGACTGTTGCTGGTATACCTTGGTCAAATTGACAGTTCTTTGAAACAGTCAAAGTCATGTTGGTAGATGCTCATGTGGTAGAGTCATCATCACCCGGAAACACAGAATACATCAATGCATCTATTTGAAGTCAGTGGATTGCCAAACTCATTTTGGATTAATCCTGTGAAACCTGGGAACATGAATGTATGTACAAAATTGACAAGCCATTCTTTGGCTCTTCTTGTTAGCACAGCATTTTAACTATGGTAATGAAAAAAGTCCTGAAGATGTTTTTTTAATGTGGCTCATTGTTTCATTGTCATCTGGAGGCACTTGCTCTTTAAACCAGATGGCAATCAGTAAATCCAGTCTTCATTTTAGAGCCGCACACCAAAGTAATAAAGCAGGAACTATTGGAATTTGGTTAGCACAATAAGGGTACCGTTAGACTTTGTAGCTGCTGCGGCTGCTGTATTTAAGACATATCCTCACTCACAGTTAAAAATGTGTTTCTTTAAAATAAGACGAACGGTGATTTATAATAGAGATGTCACAATATGTGGGAAGACGATTAGAAATAAATTTCTATTGTGTTGGAAAAGAGGAGCCCCACCAGAAGCAATGAAATTCAAATTATTTTCACAATTTTAGCACTTATCTTGATGAGTTAGTCTCTGAGATTTCTCCCATCTTTGAATTTCAGCTCAGACACACACACAAACACACACAATTCCACGGTTAGAGCATCAGTCATGCATTTCCAGTGTTTCTAGATAGGTTTCATGCGTCTCCCTCTCTTTATTCCCAGCACTCCACCCTTATTGATTTTCCACAGCACTAGCTAACATCTTGGACAACGGCCCCTTCATTCTGTTATCTATGACCTGCTCTGCTGATAAAACCCAGTGAAAGCCTCTCTGTTAAGAGGCAAAATGGCTGCTGCATGCTCTGAGTTGGGGGGCTTTAAGTGCTTATGCGTCAAAGCAATCAACTCGCTTTTTTTGGTTTAGAAAAATGGGTGTTCATCATAGCAATGTTTGCTTTGATGATTTCACAAATGTGTACTCGTTGTGTAGTTGGATATCTCCTGTTTCCACTACTTGATTCATTGAAGAGGCCTATTGTTTTTCCATCAAGAAGGCTGAGAAGAATAAATCAGTGCAATCACATATAAGGCTAGGTGTCTTTTGACTTTGAGTAGAATTAATCATCCAAAACGACTGACATTTTCTATATATGTCAGAGGTCGATCGTGTCTGGAGCAACTAGGGTTCAGGTACACATTGGCTGATGTGTCATAGTGGGAATTGTCTTGTCCACTGTGTCATCCTTCCCATTGTGTTAAGATTTTGCTAAACCAAATGAATGATTCTGTGTAGCATGAAGTTCTCTTGTGATATTTAATGTAAACCAAACCAGAATAAACTAGAAGTAGTAACATTTCTCAGGTCACATGGTGAATGCTTTCTCAGTTTCATGGCCAGACTGTACAGACTGTAGAATCCGAGTTCATGCTCTAAATTGTTGGCCAAACATGGTTTGTTGAATCCCATAGAGTAAATGGTAAAGGAGATTAATGACGCTGGGAATATTTTGCATTGGTGCTGAATGATGAGCTTCAGATTAAAGATTTAAGTTTGAGATCTTGTTTGGAGAAGAGATGATTTATTTTTCTAAGTTGGGACAAATCTTTGGCTGGGCTGTCCTCCTGTGAATCTGGCTCCGGCTAAATGCTGTACGACTGAATAAGAAGTGCATTAAGTGACCCACCAGATAAAGGCACAACCCAGTGTCCCTCCTTTTGGCTTATTAAACCCTTCCCCCTCAACACACACACACACACATACACACATGCCGCCTAACTCTCAGCGTCTGGTCAAGGCTCTTAATGACAGTTGTTGGCATGTCTGAGCTTCTGTGGTTTCAACGGGTGGACATGGTGGACTGTGCGAGTGTGTGTAGAGTGTGTGTGGGGGGTTACTGTATGGGTGGCCATCTGGATAGAGAAAACAAAGCTGCTATTGGTTAGGTGGGGGGGCTGTTTGTCTTGGGTACATGTTTAGGATAAGTCTTAGAGAGCAGATTGCTGAACTGAGGAAAATGCCTGTCTTTCTGTCTTTTAGTTTAAAGTTACAATATGAAACTTCTTCTTTTGAGGAAAGAAGGGAGTGTCATCAGTAAACCTGTGATACATCTGCACCAGTCATGCACCAGAAATGTTGCAAAATTTCTTCCAGAAATCAACCAAGATCAGTGTCTGGTAGATTTGAGGTGTAAAATAGGCCATTCAATAGCAGCGTAATGGTTCATTTTGTATGTACAATCATGCCAAGTTTAAATAGTTCTTATCTAGGTTTAGATTTTGGATGGAGGGCAGCCAGCTATGTAATCATCTAAATGTTTGGTGAATAGTCCAGTATCTATCTGAGACTCCAGGCTACAGGTATAGGTTTACAGTAATCTTGTGGGCTTGCTTGTCCATCACAATGTCCTCAATGGCACTGACAAGGTCAATTCAGTGTATGAAAAATGCACAATCACAAGAATCTTCAGGTTATACTTGTTTTGTCCGACCAACTGTCAAACATACTCAAACATGACATAAAAAAGAGAAAAGCAGCATTTGAGAAACTGATTCATTGATTTTCAAAATTGTAATTTATTGTGTTGATCAATTAATCAATTATTGAACCAATTGTTTCGGCACCAATGGGAAACTGACCCCAGAGAAAAAGATTTACACATTCTAGATCTAAAACCGAATAATGGAGAATATGTTCAGTTTATTTGCCATTTTGAGACTGTTTTTTAAGCAGTTCTGAGTATATTTATTGGAAGCCAGCTTTGTTGGACTTAATTGTATGTATTACACTATTATTTTCGTAGTGAAACAACAGACTTTGAAGTTTTTAAGGGAGTTCAGTGCCTTTCTCAAAGACACATTCACAGGATACACTGGATATTAATGGGTTAAAACCTGTGACCTTCCAGTTAGAAGCTGGTTTTTGCAGGGTTGTCTTCCACACCGAGGTCAGCTGATGAAATTATTTCCTCCTGTCTAAAATGTTTGTGGAAATCTTTCCTTTCATCCTTTCTGTACTTGTCATCCTTGTTTCTTTAACTGTCCTCTTTTTCTTCACCACACACACACACACACACACACACACACACACACACACACACACACACACACACACACACACACTTGTTGCTGTAGAGATAATAAATCCTGCTTTTCTTTCATGGATCTCTGTAGCTTCTTTCAGCCCTGCACACAGCGAGGCAGCTGGCAGGGACGACTGACAGCCTCATTAGTGTTTGTTTTCATGTGCTTCAAAATACTGTGAGCCGGTCTGAGCTGTCACCTGACCACCAACTCTGCCGCGAGATTGGACCACAGCAATAAGCCTCAATCAGCTGACCAGAACCCAGGCCTCTGATTGGGCCAGAGTTTCTCAAAGCACTTCCTCCTGTAGCTGGGCAGAATCTGTGCAAACTCCCATGAGTACCAAAGGGTTTGAAAACACATATAGGCTGCAGTCAAGAGAAAGACAGATACAACTAGAGGTACAATTTTGCACGAGTCCTCTGCAATTGTTAGGCCACCATATAGTGGGTGAGAGAATGAATTTTAAGATTCAGTCCTACTGGACGATTCCTATCAGTATATCAAAAGATACAAACAGTAGCTATTTTTTTATTTGTCTTGATGGCACTGCTTTGCTTGATATGTAGGTGGTGGATTCTAATGAACCAAATTGAGGACGTGCTTTTAGCTGAAGTGGAAACCTGAAAATAATCTAAACTTAAAGATACAAGGTTTCCATCTCACTGTGCTGACATTTGGGAAAACCTCATGAATGCAGGCGATGTTGTTGTGACTCTGAGACTGTTCGTGTTACCAGGCAGATACAGAAAGGCAGCTCAGAAGTTGCTCATGCAGGGAGGGAGAAGCTGCTGGAACGGAGTTTCAGTTGTTAAAGGAATAGTAGATGTTTAAAAAAAAAATCCTTGTTTTCCCTTTAAGTCTGACGTCAGAGTAGAATATCAGCTTCATCTCTGTGCATCCAGTCCTAAGAAGTCCAGTATACCTAAGCTTAACACAGTGACTGGAAGCAGGGGAACTGCAAGCTTAGCTTCAACTAAATACCTAAAAAAGTATGCCTAAAAAGGAAAACCTGAACCCTGAACCATGGGTATCAAACCTCAAATTTTTCAGTGACCAAAATGTGTTCATCTATTGGAAACTGTCAAGCACTGCAAGTCTTGTGTATTTTTTTAATCTTTGATTTCCTTATCTAAGTGTGAATATTTTTTTATATTAAATAAAGAAAATAAATAATAAAAATAAAATAATCTGACGTTCCAAAACCAGTATACAAATTATGTCACAATACCCAGGAGTAACTTTTGTGGTCCAGGTGTGGAACTCTTGTTGCATGTTGTTTTTCATCTCACCTCATTTCCTATCATGTCTTACTGAGAAATCTCTAATTAAAAGGAATAAAAAAGACTTAAGGATACAAACTACACTAACCACCCCATTATGTCTGCACCCACCTCTGTCACTGTGTTTTTCTGTTCTCACCATTGGACACGACAAACACTAACCTCATCACTCTCAGTTGTTGTTGATCGTGCACACACATCTCCTCTAGTGCATCGGCAGGCACAGTCTGTGAAGGAACCTTTTTGTTGGCTGTTTGGAAGCTTGTTGCTTTGCCTCGAGCATGTTGACAGCAGCCGGTACACGGGTCACTGTAGGGTTGTATCTGGCAGTGATGCCCGCCTATTGCTGCTGTTTTTCTACCAGCCTTTATGACCACCCTCACTCTGACTATCATCTGTTCACCCCGGTTTCCTTGGAGACCAGTTTGTAAAGTGTTCAGCAATCCGACACTCTGTTTGAGAAAAGGAGGGGATCTGGCAAAATGGTCTGCAGTGTCTGATGCTGCAGGGATAATATGTCTGCTGTTCAGGGATTTTGTTATAGAGATTAATCAACTGAACAAGAAAAGTCTCAATGACAGTTTTTCCCCACATATTCCTCACATATTAGGTATATCATGATGTCATGATGTCATATCAATCTAATTTGTATGTCATAACTGTATCGTTATGTTATTGTTAATAAAACACATTGCTCATGTTAACTAAAGAAGGCTTACGTTAAAATAATTAAAGCAATCTAAATATGTGTAGTGACTTTTCAAACCCCTCTAGCGACTCTTTCAAAAAAAGCAGCTAGCGACGAATCTAACGGCTTTTTCAGGTTTTATTGGGGCCTTTTGGAGACTCTGACGTGAAAGCACCAATAGTTCTTAAACTCTTCTCAACGAGCAGCGGATGCTGCCCCTCTCCCATCCCAAAGCACGCCCAGGTGGCCTAGTCCTTGCACAATAGTCGCTCCCAGCTGCAGTCAGAGCAGGAGAAGATCACCCCTCCACGTCCATAAATTGCGCATGCAAATATGTTAATAACTACATGGTTGTAGTTCTAAAGCTCTAAAGCTTTGTGATGACCAATCCTCACAGAATCTCTTCTGCCACTGTGTTTACTGCTCACATTTCTTTGCTTTGTTTGCTCCTGCTTAATGTACGAGTCGCTTAAGTGTTATGTTTTAAAACTTTTTTGTTCCTTTTGATACAATGTGTTTTGTCAAACAAGAGAGTGGGAAAATATTATCTCACAGGAGTCCCATTGTTTTCTAAAATGCTCTACTATAACAAAACACTTCCTCAGACTGTAATGTGACACAGCAGGTACTTATTACAAACCCTGAGTGTTTTGGTTTTTTAGCATTAGTACACCAACTGGTGTAGCCGCAGGTGAGGTTGGACTTGGTTGGAAAAAAAAAGATGAAAAAAAAGGAAAGGCTGCATGAGACTTTCGATGTTCAGTGAACCATAAAAAGCGTCTGCTTTGGCCACTTGGAAACACATGATCCTTAACTAACTCTTTTCTGTCTTCTTAAACCTCACTGACAGGCCAACGTCAAGGACAAGCCTGGACATGTCTGCAGACGACAGATATCTGTGTGTGTGTGTGTGTGTGTGTGTTATTTGTGTCCCAGCTACACACCACATATTGTTTCTGACCTTGATTTAAGTATGTAGTGTATATGTGCTAATTTACATTAATTAAAAAATATATATATATTCTGAACTTTTCCAAATAGACATAACATTAGTAAATAATTTATACTAAACGTAGTGTGGCATTGTGGTTTTGTTAGTATTTCAACAAAATATGAAAATTACAATAGTATAACATTATATACACAATTATAACTGGTATATTATTATCTTACATAGCAGGTGTTATCGTCCTCACCATCATTTTTTACTTGCACTGTGTAGCTGTGCAAGTTATTCATATGTGTACTTGTTTTTCACTGTCAGGTTGTTTTTATACTTTGATATACTTAATTTTGCAGAGAGGGCTAAAATACTTGAACCTGAGAGTGAGAGAGAATGAGAGAGAAAGAGGTATGGTGTGTAAAATGAGTAAATGCTGAAAAATTTGACTCTGCAGTGGAATGTCACCTCTGAATAGGTGTGTGTCTGTGTTCTAGTTTATTCTGCTCAGTGCCCTTTGGAAATGACTTTGACCCCCACCAGATCTGTCCTGATAGATTGCCCATTTGCCGTAATGTTGCCAATTTGAGAGTTTCTTTTGCTTCAAGTTAAAATGTATTTTTACCATTTGTTTCTCTGCAGTCTGGTCTTAAACATTTCTTCTCTCTCTCAGATATCTTGAAAATTTGAGTAGGTCTTACGTCAAAGAGGTGCTATAATAACTTAATTTTGTCCTAACGGGCATTACATTGGCCTGTAAAACAAGGTCACATGAAAAAGTGATTGGACACTGAAAAACAATATTATAATAGAAAATGAGCAGAATGTTTATAAATATATTTATATATTTCATAACAATTGCAATTTCATGCAACATTGTCAATAATACAGAGTTCATGCATCTACATTTCTAACTATAAGCATGATGAACTGTTTCCCTCACTGGGGACACTAAACCTCTAAACAGCTGCTCATGTCCACTGTATCGGCTGGGCTGATTATTTGTCTTATATCATGACAATACCACTTTCTTAAAATTGTTTTAGCACTGCAAGTCATCTACTTGCTCTGTTTTGACATGAATTTTTGGAAATTCTTCTGGTACCAGTTTCCTTTGATGCACTTGTCTCCCCTTTGATAGATGCTGGTGGGTGTTGAGTGCTCCGGTGTGTGCACTCTGCCCTACATACTGTAACTTGTCCTCCTTCTGATTGACCTCTCAGGGCTCCTTCACACTCAGAAATGTCATAAAAACAAACAGTTACAGAAAGAACCTGCTGACCATCTGAGAGCTGTATATTATGCAAGGCCTCATTTTATTGATGTGTGACTTCAGTTTTCAGAGTTTGTGCAAAATATCCAGAAAGAACAATTTGGAATATTTGATACTTGATCATCTGTTATTTGTATATATTCCAGGAATACAAAGGCAAAACTGATTTTAACATTTGCTGTTTGTTTTGTTTTTTTAGTTTTGTCTGATCCAAATGAGCGTCTTGGGATAGAGGGTGCTGTGTGTTGTACAAATTGTAAAGCCCCCTGAGACAACTTGTGATTTTTGGCTCTATAAATAAACCTGACTGGACTACAAGGGATATATTGTGTGTGTGTGTGTGTGTGTGTTTAGTATGCATGTGCATATTTACAAGCAGTGGAAGACTAGAACTGTGAAGGACAAAATAAAAGACCTGGAAGAACATAAGAGCTGCCAAGTCATAAAACACTCTTCTCTCTCACACACACATATTGTAAATCTCAGTCAAGCCAACGCGTATCTGTTTTCTCTTTTATCATGATGGCATTGCTCTGCAGTGAAATCACTCTGTAATCACCCTCTCTCCCTCTATCTCTGTCTGTCAAACCACCATTTTCCTTGTCCTCCTCCACCATGCTATTAAGACAAACCCCTGGTGTCCCCCTATCTTCCTGATTCTTTGATTCCATGGTAACTTGTGTGGCATGTTGGGATTGGCTGTTTTTGGATACTCAGCTGATGAAGCCTTGGACAGGAAAAGGTTAACACTTTAATGGCAAAGTGAATGTTGTGCTGTCTCTTTTGGGTCAATAGCTTTTAAAGGTATGACCTACAGTATGTGTCCTGTGCTGTGTGATAGTGAACAATGTAGTCTTTGGGGTTTCAGTCTCAGGTTGATCAATATGTCACCTTTTGTTTGAACCAGATATCAGAATCAGCTTAATTGCCAAGTTTGTTTAGAATAGATATGTAAAATATGGCAGTTTATGCAGCTATAAGGAAAATATTTGCATCAGATTTACATGTGCACACATTTACAGTACGTACTGTAAAAGGGGAGAGGATTTGTGGGGGGTGGTATGACAGTCAGTGACACTTGGGGTCACAGGCCTTGTTGATGAGGCCAGATGCAGATGGAAAGAAACTGTTTTTGCAGGCGTGTGCACAGGAGGGGTCGGCCACAATCTTTCCTGTTGGAGGAATGGTTGATTGCAGCCAATCGCCTTCTCTGCAGAACGAATGATATGCTGCAGCCTGCTCTTGTCCCTGTGGCAGTGGCAGCAGCGTACCAGATGATGATGGAGGAGGTGAGGATAGACTCAATGATGGCAGTGTAAAAGTGCACCGTCATTGTCTCCGGCAGATTAAACTTTTTCATCTGCTGCAGGAAGTACATCCTCTGCTGGGCTTTCTTGGTTAGAGAGCTGAGGTCCTGTGTAATGATGGTGCCCAGGAAGTGGATGGTGGTTGGGCACAGGGTTGCTGGGGCTAACTCTAAAATCCACAACCATCACTACTGTCTTCAGAGCTCCAGGTTGTTCTGGCTGCACCAGGTCACCAGATGGTCAATCTCCTACCTGTAGGTGGACTCATACCCACCAGAGCTGAATCTCCTGAAGTTTGCAGACAACACC
>JAPMOB010198706.1:0-29036 GCA_029875015.1 Lepomis gibbosus
ACACACACACACACACACACACACACACACACACACACACACACACACACACACACACACACACACACACACACAACTGCCCCCTGCTTTCTTGACACCCTTTCCTCCACCCTGATCACCCTATGAATAAAAATGAAAAACCAAAAATGGATGTAGAGAAAGAGAGGGAGGGAAAAGGGTGGGAGTGGAGGGGAGAAAAACAAAGTATCTTGGCCAGGATCAGCCAGGGATTTCTCACTATGTGGTTCCCACACACTGACTCGAGCGGATTCCATCCTCTCTGTCTCTACCCAGTCCATCCTTTCTCCTCATACCCAGGGAAGACCACACAAACACTGAATGATTTCATGATTTAATCTTGGACGGTGGTGGAGAGGATGAGAGTTGAGTCAGTCCTCCTCTTTCTTTCCTGGGCTGCGACAAGCCACTGTGGTGGTTGTGTTGGGGTGGAGGTGGGGGTGTGGGTGGGGAAGAGGCCACTGTTTGCCGGGGTAAATGTTCTCCGCCGGACAGGCTGGGTCACAGCAGGGGTGTTTAACCCTAAAACCTGTCTCTTTTAAATACAATTACCAATTTCTCTGTTCCCTGCAACCACTAATCCACTCTGATGTTAGTCCAGTTAGGTGAACACACTCATGGGAGCTTAGAGTGTAACAACTGTGCATAGTGTTGCAAGCAGGAATGGGCAGTATTTATCATACATGTACATGTACATTTTCAAATACGTATTTCAAATACAAAACGGGATTTTGTAATTTTTATCCGATGGCTCCATATTTTGTATCAAAATAGTTCAGCTTTTGTTTTTTTGTAGTTTAAAATACTGTAAAACAATTTGTAAGATGTCTAGGTGATGACATAAAAATGTTGACTCTGATTGGTGCCTAATTTGCCCAGACTTGAGATGAGTTGAGATCATAACAGATCCAGATCCGAAGAAGAGGATCAAGATGAAAAACATGTGGGTTGCCAGCTTTCCATCGATTTTTAGCATAAATTGCTACAATTCTTAACAGTTCCTGTTTTGGTGTTCATTAATAGCCTAGGCTTAATCGTTTACCAGTTTACATAATGTTCTAGCTAACTTTTATCAGCTCAAACTCTTTTCAAATTTAATTAGAATTACCTGTAAACATGATTTTTAAGCAATAGCATCTTTCAAAAATATTTTACAGAAAATGATTCTTTACTTCTGTTTTGGGTCTCAAAGAACCCAGCTGTAAAACGTGGAAAAATATAGCGGATCTTTATATGCTCTATATGTGTAGTTGGTGTTGACAGTACTTTTCACATAGCAGTACACCCCCCAATCCCAAATAAATCTGTTAAGATTTTTGTTATTGGAGTATTATAACAGTTTATTCATAAGGGGTGCAGCAGAGAGTTTGACCTACAGGATCGTCACAGTATAAAAGAATATACTGTACAAATCGTGACATGACTCTTTATTAGATAAAGAATATCTATTTGTTTATGGATAAATGGAAAGGTTAATCATTCAATAAATTTATTCACATTGGATCTGAATAAAATCTGAAGTGAAAAAAAATAAAGAAAAAAGTAAAAAGGAATCATTATGTATGTTGTTATTATGCACAAAGTAATTACGCATTAGTTACTTGTATCTATGATCGATATACTGCATTTTATTTATGTGTTGATATACATTCTTTACATTAAATTTTTTATGTGATTCATCTTTTAAGCTGTAAATTTATCATGTATTCACTGTCTTTACCTTATTGTTCCTAGAAAATGCTAAGAGAATATCCCAGCATGCATTAGGGGGGATAAGCTAACTCATTAATAACTGGTGTGTTGTTAGTTTGGCAAAGTTTGTACAGTATTTAAAGTAATTAGTACTCTTTGTAAAGTATTAAGAATAACCTTGATTAAAAGGTAAATACAAACATGATTGATATGGTGGAAAGTGTTGAGTAACTCCTACATGGACCTTACAGGGAGCGATTCAACATTTCTCTTCATAATGTTGGGGGACTTAGGAGAGATAGAGTAAAACATATACAACAGAAGCTGGAATATCCTGGCTATTAATCCTAGGTCATTAAAATGACCTACTGTATGTGTGTACAAATTGCAAAGAGTCTGTTTCATACTCTCACACAGGCTGATGAAAGAATTTCATCCAGTGTAAGGACATGTTTTAGCAAACGAGTCGCAGGACTCACCACAACATGTGAGCGCCGCTCACTGACATTAATCATGCAGATTATGCCTCCCAAATGCATACACACAAACAGAACACCCACCAAGCATGTACACAGACAAGACAAACTGTTACATTTGAACTAGTACTATTTTCTAGTCTGACATACTGTATGTGATACATGAGTTTTTTTATTTTTCTTAAAACAAAGACTACACTAAATGATGCTTGAGTTAAAAAGAAAAAAATATTATTGAGAAATTCTGCTATAAATCCTGCCAGTAAGTGAAATGAATGAAGTATATTAATGTGTGTATGTTTTTGTGCGTGGGTAATTATCATGCCTTCAATGTTATTTGATAAAATGTGCAACTTGGAAATGCAAATTTTTTTAAAGAAAATTCAAGTGTGGTCACTGAACACTGCATGTGTATACACTGCAAAGAGACCAAAATTTCTTAAAATATTAATTGTTTGCATGTGAGATGTGTAAACATTGCAGTTTAAACACTTGTAGTTGAAACAGAGTTGAAACACTTTGTAGTTAAAGTGAAAAAGATGAAATCAGTTAATTAACTAATAGTTTAGCAATGACAGCAGACTGAAGTTGAAAATGAGAGATAGTTGAAGTGTCAGAAAGTATTCTAAGCAGTGACAGCAGTTGAAATGTTAACAAATGATGAATGAGGTGTTTAAATTGACAGTTGAAGAGTCAATAGAGCTGAAGTGTAGTTGATATGTAGTAGCTGAAAGCAACTGAAGGCTACTTAAATTATCAGCTCAAGTGTACTAAATGAAATCAAGTGTAATAAGGAAAGCAATTGAGATGTCTCTTAAAGCAACATTATGTAGTATTTTTATCTTAAAATAAAAAAAACAGCTTAAAATCATTTTCATGGTACCCTGGCTTGTAATAGCCAGTCATGTCACTATGTAATTCTTTGGAAGAAGCTAGCTCGGTATTCTCAGTATGAATATCACTGAAGAGGCTGTGAACAAAAACGAAGAAGATGTTGTCAGAGGAAGTGAGTAAATAACAGTAAGAGTAAATATTGAAAAGGCTTTTATCCGTTTGTTTGCACTAATAGAGCTGAAAGGATGCAAGACAGATGCAGAGCTGGCCTTCCTTTTGTTGGACTAGCAAGTAATAATTTATTAGCTGGCTTGCTGTGTTGTGGCGCTTGCTTGATGTTTGGCTGTGTTGAAACCAGCCAGAGGTTTCACATACAGAGGTTTAGCCACTAGCCATAAATCTCAAGTTGATGTTAGAAAACTTACTAGATAACACACTCTGACATCTGTAACATTACTGCAAGTACTCTTGCGTTGATTGCTGTCCAGCTTTGGCTAGCTTGCCACCCAAGTAACTTTATGTTGGTGCAGGTGGAAAGTGGATCCAGTCGAGCTGGCAACATAACCGGCCTCAGCAGCCTCTATGGACCTAGCATTAGCTAATAGCAGAGGCCGAACAGGTTGCTGACGGAGGAAGCTAAGAAGAGAAAAAAAAGTGTGACCAAGAAAGCAACTGCCGAACATTGATGAGAGCTTTGTGAAATAAAAGGCTGCAAGCAGACGGCGAGCTGATAGTCTTTCTTTTGGACTAGTAACTAATATTGCTATGTCTTGTGTTGTTGCACTTACTTGATGTTTGGCTGTGTTAGCAAATTTGCTTATTAGTTTGTTTATTAAGCAGTTCAAAATTTAATATTGCTTTTTTATCACATATGCACAATGTTTTAATTATGTGTTGTTACACACCCTCACACTCTTACGTACTCTTTTTAATAATGTCACACACGATGTAACAATACTGTTTGAGAAACAATACACAAACATATCATAGATTTAAAAACTTTCAGGAAAATTGTCTGTGGATGAAGCAATTTGAAGCATCTTGTTTCAAGAGGGTCTTTAAATTTATGCAAATTTACAAACAACATTTAAAATGCCACTTCTTAACCATTAGGCTGCCTCTGGATCAGTACTCTTTTTAATAGCCCTGTCCTTGCTTGACTGATATGTCAAAGTTGAGGACGTCGTGGAAAGAAGAGAATGAAAATACCACACAGGCACTGACACAGGGATCAATCCGATTGGAATGATTTAGCATTTCTACGTTTTGAATAAAAATGAGTGCGCTAGACGGTGGAGCAGTTTGATTAGTGGGATCCCTAAGTCCCCCGAAGCCTCCATGGCCCTTTCTCTCTTCCATCACTGCTAGAAGAAAAGTCCTCTTTCTCTCTTTTCAGAAGTCCCTTGGTACCCCGGCTTTTTCCACTGTTGGTATTACAAAATCCCCATTCAAAACAACCCTTGTCACCTGTCAACTAAGCCAGGCTGGTTTGCTAGGTCTTTATCCTCAGCACATACACTCACACGTACACAGAGGCTGACTCCCAGCCCCCACCCCCATTTATGCACATATCCCCTACATTCATAGAAAATACATAGACACAGACACAACCGTAAATCCCAACCGCACACACACACGCCCACCCACTCACCCATGCTCACACACTAAAACCACATGTCTGAGAGCTGTTACTATAGCGGTTTAAAATTCATTACCCTGTTCAGTTTAACAAACGTCCACACTGGGATGGGCGGCTTTCAGCTTCGGCCCCGAGACTTCACGTGCTCCAGAAAGCAAGGCTGTTGCTTCGAGGGCCAAATCTGCCGACCGGAGAGGACCAATTCACACAAAAAGGAAAAGTTTATGGGGATTATAAGTAAAAGATAAAAACAATATTTTAACTTGTATTGGGTGCAGAACATTTTAAATAACAATCTGTACCAAACAGCTAATAATTATTGTGTTAAAATACAACACAATAATACAAAAGCAATGTATAAAATAAGATGCTGGGAAGTTTTTTTGCGTGTTTGTTTCTGCATGTCTGTTATTGTGTTCCTGGTGGTATTTTTACTGTTGTTGATAGTTCATTTATCATATAAAAATATTTGTAGATCAGAAATAAGCCATTTCTGGCAAATTATTAACATTTACACTCTCAGACCTGATTATAAGGTCTCTTTTATTAATTAATAATGATTAATTCACTTTTTAATAAAGTAATTAAACTCTGCAGTTATAAACATTAATAAGTCTCTAATTAAGGGTAATGTTTTTCCAGATTTTGTTCATTTTCTTAAATAAGCTATTAAGTGCAGAGTTGTATCTGTAAAGTAAGTTATCTTGTGGGAGGCTATGCACCAGCCAAATACAACTCACAACCAGGCACCCTGGAGTTACAACTTAGAAACCCTTGGGAGCAACCATATAAAAGATGCCATATAAACACAGCTACATTATAGTCTAGTATAAACTATTATGTTTTATGTACTGCTTGTAATTGTAAATAAGGGGGTTGAAATGAAAGATTACTCCAAATTTTATATATGATATATATGATATATAAGATATATAACTTTTTGTACTACAAATACCTAGAAAATGATGTTTGTTAGCAGTGATTGTATCGACATGCATGCATAAATGTCTGCATTTTTTTCTCAGATCAAATAATGAGGTACATTTGTGTATGTGTCTGTGTTGGGAGGAGCATTGCTGCGTCGCAAACGTGTGCAGCAGCTGTACAAACCTGAGCTTAAGTCCCAGCTTCACTCGTGGAGGGGGAGGACGAGGGAGGTGAAACACGGGTGTTTGGGCTGTAGTGGTGGTGGAGGCGATGTTTAACTGATGGAGAGAGGCATAAGGGTCAGAGCAGAGGGTGGTCATCCGGCCTGGTCACTTAGCTAGGACCCAGCATGCCCTGAGCAGCAGTCGCTCATTAACCCGCTGACAGGAGCTCCGGACACTGAGGAGTATCACCCCACACAGAAGTGTCACGGGGTCAATCAGCCCTCTCACCGGCCATCAAATCAAGATGGACGCACAAGCTGTGAATTATCCCTCAATCAAAGGATCAGCGATGCTTTGTCGGGCACACTAACACACAAGCACACCAATGCGCGCGCACACACACACACACACACACACAGAAACACACATCGAAACAAATTGATTTATCAAAGGCGTTAGAATTGTTTAGACTAATCTACTTTTAAGGTTTTCAGATAATCTGAAACCATCATTTGACAGAGACAAGATGAGATCTGGCTAAACATGTGTGACATGTCTTTTCGTATTGAAATTATTTATTAGCTGATGGTGTAAATGTGAAGGATAGATTAGGAGAATAGAATAGAAAATGTATTACTAAGGGTCTCACTCACCTGTGGTGTAAAAAAACATCTGAAAAACAAATCACACTCCTGTTACTATTTGGAAATAGTAATGTGAGGCTGCAACATACAATTATTTTTATTATTTATTAATAGGTTTATTTTCTTTTGATTATTCAATAAATAGATTCATAAAATGCCCTTGACATCCTTCCCAGACCAAAAACTGGTCATCTTTATTGCTTATGTCCAATCCAAAACCCAAATGTGTTGAATTTACAATGATAAAACAAAAGTGGCAGACCCTCACATTTGAGAATCTGGAACAGGAGATTGTTATTGGTATTTTGGCTTGATATATGATTTAAGCAATTAAAAGTTGTTCGGAGTTAATTTAAGAGTTTCCCCTTGTGTTTTCTAGCAGAGGTAGGTTATCTTGCCTGTAGCACCTCCACTCAAATCATATCAATCAAGCTAAAGCTATTCTTTAAGCCGTCATTTACTAAATTGACACAAACACATTTCAATACACTGTCAGACAAAACAATTGTGCTGTAATAAATGTTACTGAAGCTTATATAGATCAGTGCTTGTTTTGTTTTTTTGTCAGAGAGGGACTGATCTGTTTCATTAACTGTTATTTGTTGAGGCTCTTTCATATGCTCTTATTAATTTGTTCCTTCTGTATTTGTTACATCCAAGTATAGGGCTGGTCTCACTTCATGCTGCAGTCATTCAGTACCATTACACCTTAAGATTAACAGACATGAAGTTCTAGATCCTTTCTGTGTGTAATGGGTGAAGTCACTATTTTCTCTTCTTTTTTTTAAATTTTTTACTCTGAATACGGTATGAACACAAAAGATGTTCTCTCTACAAGGACAACCTCTCAACAACACAATGTTCATTATAAAAACCATCACATTTACATACATAACAGCACTGTTACACAATAGAGGCACTACAGGTTAAACTCTTGACAAACCGTGTGACAAAGTCTTTCTCATTACACACTCTAATTCCAGATGAGATTATTTCATGGCTAAAATGACCCCACTAATTTGGGACTAAGGGCTGTTAAGAGGGTTCGAAATCCGTCTTAAATGGCCTTGAGGTTTGAAGAGGTTGTTGTCTTTCTGGGTAGAAGGAAGAATGGATGAATGAAGTTCACACACTTACGCGAGAGGGACCATCATCTTGAGGGTGCTGCAAATATATTACTCCTCTGAAATGATGAGTTTGTCTTGAGCGACCGCTGGTCCGAGTGGAATTCTTTTATTATGAGCGAGAGATGAGTGCTGCTATTTAAAATTCTATACACTTCGGTGTAAAGAAAACAAGGTAGTGGGAAGTAAAAAGGACTGAGACGACACAGCAAATAGAGCTTTGGTTCCGTCTTCAAATTGTGTTGTGGGGGTTGTTACAAGATCCCATGGCTGCATGTACACTTGTGCACCTGGTGCTAAAATGTAGGATACACAAGACTTACATTATTTAATTGGTGGAAGTGAATGATACTCTGATACTGTCCTGTTTGCTAAAACCCCCAATACTTCAGCTGGATAACACATATTATACTGATTAATCTGTTTCAGTGATAATACCTGTATTTACACAAATCTTTGCAGGAGGCGTTTGAAGAGGCGATGGAGAAAGTAACTTAATAACACAAGGAAAAGCCCTTAACTAAGACGTAATGTGGAACAATGAATGTTGACTAGCTCCCTCATTTTTCTCTTGCCTTATTTCTCCATATACTCCATCACATCCTTGACATTCCCTTGATGCCGCTTACCTTAATATTCCTCGATTTAATAACAATTTTTCTGGAGATCGAGCCTTTACCCACCAAGCTCCACTTCTCTGGAATAAACTACCTTTACATCAGATCTGAGAGGCAAGCTCTGCTGATACATTTAAATCCAGTCTGAAAACCTTGATCTCTCCTAATTTCACCAGCTCAAACCAAATCACTGACGGTTTTTTCCACCTCCTTGAGCAGTAGCTACCCCTTACCCTGTTACGGGTTTATCATTCTCTGCTTTCAAAAATCCTAAACTTAACCTTGTTATGTTGTCATATTAACATTATTACCTGTGTATGTGTGTGAATGTGTGTGTACTTTTACTTGTGATATGGTGTGTTTTCTTTTCTGTTGTTGTTTACTAACTTGTAAAGTGTCTGGGCACTCTCTGGGAGATGCGCACTTTAAATAAACTGAAATTGAAGGCAAAAAACTGAACAAAAAGATTGTGAAGAGGGGGAGTGAAATAACACTATGCTGAAATCATTAATGGAGATACATTGTCAGATTCAAATCTCTGTTGCTCCTCTATTTGGTCTAATCCTAATTATTCTCTATCCTACGAACTCAGAAAATGGACTGTGAGCAAAGTTTACTTTGTCTAATTTATCCAATTTAGGGAGCTTAATCTGTGAATGGGGCTGCCGGCACTGCTGCTTCTAGGTTCCAACTACACAGCTGAAGAATAAACAGACACTTTAGGACCCTGAAAACACAATCAGTTAAACTTTACAGAAATATAATTCCACCAAGGGTACTGTATTGTAATTTGAATCAGTCATGTAACAAGGAAACAAGATTCTCAAAAATATAGATTAGCTGTATAATGTTGTTACATTGTCGCTCATCAAGAAACAAAGCATCACAAGTGAAAATGCAGGTAGTATAATGCTAACTAATATAATAAAGGCTCACATGCAGTCCAAAAGAATTAAAATACTGTACATAAAAGTTAAATCAAGAGTAAATTAACTAGAAGTTTGTATAAGCAGCCCTAGATAGCAAGTATAATGGCTAGCTTGGTAAGTAGTAAACAGAAAGCAGATTAACTTAATAAACAAAACAACAATCACAAACAGCTATCATTTTATAAAAAGAACATAGTTGCCATTTTTGCAAAATCTGGCCATACCTTGCCACTAAACTGGTCCCCAGTCACACTGGGTGCCTACTGGTATGTTTAGAGCAACATACTGCACTGTATTAAGCTTTATAAGATTTATAAAAACATTTAAGGACAACTGTTGGTGAGTCTCACAAACACTCATGTCACTCAGAAATGATCATAACTCCCTCCCACTGCAACCTCTGTCTTCCTACTCACACTCGTCTAGTCTTTCTCTGTCCATCCAGAGCTGCTCTCATATTCCTTTTCTCTCAGTCTTCATTTTCACCCCACCCCTCTTTCTCATGATCTCTTTTCTTCCTCCCTCTCTCCCTCAGCCTCTGTGTCTCTCACCCTGCACCCCCACTCCACCCATGTCCATCCCTTTGTCCCCCACTGACTGTGTGTCTCCAGGTCTTCCTGATTGGTCATGGAGATTTCTCCTGGTACTCCACAACAGTGTGTTTATGTGTGCGTGTGTCCACCTTGACTGCTCTGCCATGGGCACTGCCCTGACTGCGGGTAAGAAACATCAGCTGCACGATACAGGCAAACAGCCAATAGTGGCACCAATGAGAAGAGGCGAAACACTTAAATAATCTCCTCCCCCCCTGAGCCCTGGAGAGCTCCGTCTCTAAGTCAGGCTCAGGAGAACTCAGTGGGCATCCCAGACTGTTGGATTTGAGGCGAGAGGATTGTATTAACATTCTGACTTTACACAGGAGACTTATGACTCATGAGATTGAGGTTTGTGAGGGAATAAACAGCTAATATGATGTTCTTTTAGAAGGGAACTGAGCTTTTGATGACGCATAGTCCTGTTGTTCTTTGTAAAAGCTGCTGCATTATGCTGCTTGTATAAAGTACAAGTAGAACATTATAACTTGTATATATTAAAATCTTAAAACGTTTCCACACATGTTCAACTGCACGGTTACAGTGTTTTGTGTTTTAAAGGGTTAGGCTGGGATTACAAAATATTTTTCTTTTTTGTCAAGAAATCAACTGTAGAGACCAAAACCAGTAATGAATTCATCCTACTAACATGTATTGTTTGTGTAGTCTCTGTGCTATACAGAGATTCACACATTTACACTGGCAAACATTCATTGCCAACATTCAGTGAACACGGGCACGATAGTCTATTTTGAGTCAGTCCCACATTCACCATCTAGCTGCCGTAAACACCCTCTGGAGCATCAAATGTGTTTGAGTCTGCAGAGGAAAATAGTGCCCCAGCAAATACACAATATACTCCTGTCTTAAGTAACATCTGCTACAGACTACAGTGCCCAGCTGTTTTAAGAAATTAATCTGCCTTTTCCCCCTCTTTTCATGGGATTTGTTAACAATAAGAAAAATATAGAATAACACCAGCTTTTGTGACACAGCATTTAACAGATATCTACAGAAACAAACAAAACGCATTTCAATAATATTTTTATCATTTCTAGTATAATTTCTGTGATTAAAAAATGGCAGGTTTTCTAATTCATTACTTGAATTAGTTGAGAAGAATGAAATCCTAACCAGCACCGAAGTCAGAAGCAACCAGTGGTCCCATGCTGGTGAGTTTTGAACCTAATATCTGTGGTTTTAACCCGGTCTGACATTTATAATCTCCATTATCTTTGAGTCTCTTGTAGTCTAAGATATAAGACAGCAGGGGACCAGAGGAATAAAACAAAGGTCACAGTTGCTGCTTAACAGATAAAATCAGCGACTGTATTGGTGTTAGAGCTGTGCATAACGGCTTTGTGTATGCATGTGTGCATGTTTATGTGTGTGGCGGGGGGTGTGGGGGTGCATGGGGTGTCTAACTGTCTGACACCTGCAGCTCTTCATACTCAAAATGCAAATCCAAGCCCTCACCCCCTCCACGACCCCTCCCTCAATCGCCGTGATCCAAGGTTACTGAGCAACGACTTTTGCAAATCTAGATCAGATTTAAATAATAGTACAAAAAGAGTTTCAACAGCACTAAACGAGGAATTAAAGCTTTTTGTGGAAATAATAAGAGAAGCCAATTTTTTGATCCAGATAGTGTGAAGGCCAACCTTCTCTGCCAAGTCTCTTCCAACCATGGAAATGGTTACTGGATATTTTTAAATGACATGCATGACTGCTGGTGAATTTTACATTTAAAAAAATCCTTTTTTGACATAGCAGAAAAGGCAGATTACAAAAAAGTTACAAAATTCCTTTAGTCTTCATCGACTATAAAAACAATATATTTGTTTATTACAAACTATAACCATGTGAACTGTGTTGGCAATCCAGAGAATTTGAGAAGCATTGAAAGAGGTATCAATATTCACTTAACAAAGGCATAGATTCAGGCAATCCTGATTGAAGATGCTTGAGAATAGAAAGATGTGAGCTGGGAACTGCTGACTACGTGCTGTGAAACTGCAAAAAGACAACTTTTGCTCGCCATAAAGCAGGTGCAGGTCCCTGCGCCCGCAAGCATCTGCCTAACTGAAGTGTTCAAGATGCTGAATCCCTAACCAGCTCTAAGGTTTCTGCCTTGCAGCTGAGCCTGACCTCTGACCTGGCTGGTGTGGGCTACTTAAGAATCTTTCCCTGTGGGGAACAAGTAAAGTGGTGCATTATTTGTATTGTTGTAAGTGGAGTGTGGAGTAAATGAGGGAAAAGCACCTGTTTCACTGGATACCACAATTGCACTCTGGGGACATTAGTGATGCCCCTTCATGTAACCCACCTCTCTAGTGCCACCTACTGACTTTTCCAGACAGCACAACACAGTAGCATGGAGATGGGAGAGTAGAACCACAAGCAAAGTCTTGGAAAAGCAATTACTCCAGAGTTTACATCACTCAACAACACTAGATCAAAATAGACACTAAAATGAAGTAAAGTCTACTTTTCTTTTTAATCCTACCATCGACAGGGCCTATTATCCTTTTTACATCTCTCTCAGAAATTATATTAGTAGTGTGGAGACAATCTATAAAACAAAAAAGCTAGTATTATTTCTCAAGAATTAGTGAGGGGATATTTGATACCACAGCAACACATCAGGCTGCACGGCCTAGTAGTTTTTCTGTGAGAATTAGTCTCAATGCTACTGTTATCTGAAATTCTATTACTTTTTTATTGGAGTTACTTCTTTGATATTATCCTGTTTTGACTTACCTTCTTGACATTTGTATGCTTGCCTTTGAATCAACACGGTCCAGTAGCGCCACCGAGTGGTCATGAGGTTGTAGTTGAAGTCCTAGACCTAGAGCGCCTATTGTATTTATTGTATTGTATTTTCATGTTATTATTATCATTAAGCTTAATCTTTTATCTAAAATGTATATAAATGATAAATTTGGCAGTGCTATGATGACATCGAGACACATTTTGTCTTTATTTTATTGTTATTGTCATTGTAAAATCGGCATTGCGCTTCTGACCAACAGGAAAAATTTTCTGTGGAAACATTGTATTTGACAATCCTCTGACCGCCCTACGTTTTGTAATTATAATGAAGTAGTCTTGGAATCCAACCACACTGCTGGACTGGATGCTGTAGTACGTTGTGTCCAACGTCTAGTTGTGGAACAAGTGGAACAAAACGAAGCCAACTTGGCTTTGGATCAAACTGGATTACATTACTTTTTCCTGTAAGTAATGTCCCCACGGGTGCACTTGTCCCACCTGTCAAGTCAGGCAGAATTACATGTCCGGTACGCCTTTTCACAATACTATTGACTAAAACCATGCTGTTGATTTGTGAGGTGCAGGTGGCAACTTATTTTGAAAGATAAATCGTGTCTTCCGTTCTCTCTCTCCGTCCTAGCTCGAGTTCACTTGACGCGGGTTTCCAACAGGTGCCAATAATAAATGTGCAGCAAAACTGTCAGTGAGCTGAGAGGAAAAGTGCAGTCTGAAAATAAAATAAAATAAAATAAAATAAAATAAAATAAAATAGGAGAAGTACTAGTTGTGGGTTGTGATTTAACTGAAAGTTTTCTCTCCCTGATTTCCTTTTATCAGAAATCCATCTGACCGCTGACCCAACAAGTTGTATTTCTACTTGGAGTGACAGGTCTAATGAAGACAGGCTTTAATTTTCCATTGTCTGTCTGTAGTAGCCTAAAAGCATGTTTATGTGTGAAAACAACGAAATGAAGGAAATAACTGTAGGTAAGGTTCAGTATGTGGCAGGGCCAATCCACACATGTGCTCTGAAATATTAAAATGCACTATACTTGGCAGGATGACTGTAGAAAGTGTCCCACAGTTGATCTCATTTAAGATACACTACACAGAACTCCTTTCTTCATTTTAAGGCTTCTGGAACTCAATTAACCCACAAGTGTATGTTTGAATTATAAGAAGGCTGTTTACCAGCAGGATTTAAGGTAAAATACTCTATCATGATTAGGATTAGATTAGATTACAAATAAATTAATGTTTTAAAAATAATCTAATTACACATATTGTGTCCTTTAAACGTCCCCGGCTTGGCCGACTCTTGAGTTCAGGAACATGGCGCATGTCTTGAACTTCAACCTCGGATATTTATTCAGCCTCGGATATCTATTTGACAAAATGCAAATCCATCACTCAAAATTCTCGCGATAAATGCCGCGGATATATTAGGACAGATGGGGGGGCCTCGTCCATTTGGAGGGGCGTTGGGTTTCCTTGAGGACCTTGGTGAAGTTTGGAACAGTTAAGGGTCTCTAATCTGAGCAAGAAACACACCAACCATGTCGGACGCGGTGATTAGTTTCCTTAAGGATTTTTTGGCTGGTGGTGTTGCCGCCGCCATCTCCAAAACAGCTGTCGCTCCCATTGAGAGAGTCAAGTTGTTGCTGCAGGTAAGTTGAACCATTGGTTGCCCAAAGCACGGCCGCATGTTCATCGTTTTGTGCGTAATGTGTGCGTAAATGTTGGGTAACTGATAAACCAAACACTAAAATGTAAAACTGAAACGGTTTTTTAAAGAGGACAAGTCCAGCTGTACACTGTGTGAGTTCATATGATCTGGTGCGTAATGTCAAGGGGCACGTGAGAGGTCCTGCGTCAGAGTGGAGATGGTTTTACGCACGGCAGTTTGCAATGTTGCAGTTATTGTGGCGATGATGGCTAGGCCTCCTAATACATGTTTCAGAATAATTGCCACAATACTAGTTTATGAGCTTTTAGTACGTCTATTAAGTTTATTATTACTCCATTATAACGGATGGTCGCAGTGATATTTAGTGAAATTGAACTGCTAAATTTAACTTGAAGAATGTAATCTAATACACAACTGATTCTCAGATGACAGGAGTGTGCATGTAGACGGCTAGGCCTATACAGCTATACAGTAATGGCTGGCCGGAATATATTAAACACTAAATATATTAAATACACTAAGTTACTTAAATTGAAATACAAAACAATTTACTTTGATGTTAATAGAAAAGAAGGCATGACACAATTCCTTTACACAAACCTTCACTAGAGACTTAATCACATTTTGGACTAGTTAGGCCTTTATGCGTCTTTTTTAATGAGCTTTTATTGTCTTATTTCTTGTAGGTCCAGCATGCCAGCAAACAGATCACCGCAGCGACTCAGTACAAGGGAATAATTGACTGTGTGGTAAGGATCCCGAAGGAACAGGGCTTTATTTCCTTCTGGAGAGGCAACCTGGCCAACGTGATCCGTTACTTCCCCACCCAAGCCCTCAACTTCGCCTTCAAAGACAAGTACAAGAAGATCTTCCTCGGTGGTGTGGATCAAAAAACACAATTCTGGCGTTACTTCGCTGGTAATTTAGCATCTGGTGGTGCTGCTGGGGCGACTTCGCTCTGCTTCGTCTATCCCCTCGACTTCGCCAGAACAAGACTCGCTGCCGACATCGGCAAGGGCGCGTCGGAGAGAGAGTTCAGCGGTCTTGGAAACTGCCTCACCAAGATCTATAAAACCGATGGCCTCAGGGGTCTTTACCTCGGATTCAATGTATCAGTGCAGGGTATTATCATCTACAGAGCGGCCTACTTTGGATGCTTCGATACAGCTAAAGGTACGCACATCTGGTCGACCTGACCTTTACCATATTTTTAACAGAGTTTGTGTATTTTCTCGTGACGACGGGTGACTTAACTCCTCCCTCATACAGGTATGCTGCCAGATCCCAAGAACACGCACATCGTCATAAGCTGGATGATCGCGCAGACTGTCACCGCTGCAGCTGGTATTGTCTCATACCCCTTCGACACAGTCAGACGTCGTATGATGATGCAGTCTGGACGCAAAGGAGGTGAGCGTCACTCATGCGTGAAATCATGTCTATGTTGTGATGGATTTTATTGGTTTGGCGCAGTCGCGCATTTTACGCAAGCATTCTTGGCCATTATGCATCACTTTCCATGTCTCCATTTCCACAGCTGACATCATGTACAAGGGCACAATCGACTGCTGGAAGAAGATCCTTAAGGACGAGGGAGGAAAAGCCTTCTTCAAGGGTGCCTGGTCCAACGTGATCCGAGGAATGGGTGGTGCCTTCGTGCTGGTGCTGTACGACGAGATCAAGAAGTTCACAAAATAAACGTTCTAATCTCCCAGTCCCCAAGGAAACCCTTCACTTTGTTTAAGTCTTAATTGTTGTGATAAGGGTGATACCAGCTTGTGGTGAATTACAATGTGGGCATGTAGTCTTCTGCAAGCCCAGGAAGGTATACTTGGCCTGGGTTAACATGCCTCCTAAGAAATCTGTATATATCCCAAGAAGGCACAAACAGTCTTTCAGAGTGACAAAGTCAAGCCAGTGGTTCAGGTATAAATGTTGTGATGTGCAAAGAATGACATCACATGCTCATGTTAGAGTCAGTTTGTAAAGAGGTTGCTGAGGCCCATGTGTTGGTATGTTGTGACCACTCTCACCCATGTATCCCACATCGTACATTATTTTATTAAGAATAAAGATTTGTTAGTCTAATAGCCCAGTCTTTTCCATGCATGTTCTGTTTTTAATGACAACTGGTCTTCTGCAGTTGAAGAGGCGTTTTCTTCAGAGCAACCATTAGGACAGCTGTTGTATTTCAAAAAAGCCATTGTTTGTACCAACTGTGTTATGTGCTCAATTGGTACAATTATGTTTGGGCAGAGAAGAGATTAGACAACAATTAGTTGTCCACCATTACACTATTAAAGTTGTAGTGTAGCACTGCTGGAACAAGCAGCTTTTTAATAATGAAGAAAACACTGATATCACCAAAATAATATTTAAAGTATTTTATTAATTGTTCAAAAACATAATTCTCTAGTGCATCAAAAATGTACAAATGTGAGAAAAGGCGGCAAACAATGCAATTATGTAATAGAAATGTCACACACTGAAATCATGTCATAATGAAGTATAGGCATTACATCCTACAAGAATACAGCTAGCTAACTGGTGTGCAGAGTTACTGCAGTATTCAGAAGCCACAACTGAACTATTCAAATGCATTATAATAGCTGTAAACTCAGAGCATCATTTGATATTTTTCAGCATCAAAGAGTGGAAAAAAGTCACATGCAACACAAATCACTGAACAGTTCATTACGTCAACTAAAGGTATGGTGAACCTATAAACGTAGAAAAAGATCATTTCAACTTAGTACCTTCCAAATGTCACCTTTTGTCATGAATGCATACGAACCGACGCCGCAAAAGGAAATCAGCGATGCTTTTCTTTGTAGATTAGTTATCTGAAGACAACAGTGTTCTCAGCACCAGGCTGGTTTGGCTGAATTCAGTTTTTTTGACCTGGGTGTGCTGCCTGAGTCGGTGGTGGTGGAAACTGCTCTGGTGCTGTGGTGGGCAGAACTGGCAGGCCTGGGACCTGCTGGTGTGGACAACAGAGAGGTATTTTATGATTACAGACTTACCAATTCGTAATCAAATCAGAAATCTAAACATACCTTGTGTATTTTTAGTCCACAACCTTACATTTAAGACCTGAATATTTTACCCAGTACTGATAAACACACACAAGCACAATGGTGTTTTTAGAATTATTAAATGGTTTTGTTTGAGAAAAGGAACATCAGTAAATCAGTCATTACTGACGTAAGTAATGGATGATTCTTACCGGTGTCAGTCATCCACAGCTGCTTTTTACCCTCCTTCTGTTCACTAAATCTCTGCAGCCATCTGACGGCAGCAGGTCAGACGTGTGATACATCTGCAGCCTTCAATTTGAGAGAAGCGGGGCAGCGCACTGCCACATGCCGATAGTCTTTGTTTACCTTGATTAAATCATCCCATGCAAACACCAGGCTGCTACAGAATAACTACACACACACACTTCTGCTGGCATCAACCTGCTGCTGTGGAATCGAAACGCCCGGTAGGTGTTGAGTGCACACGTTAATGCTGTGGAGCTACATCAGTCATCACAAGATGTCATAAAGAGATAAAACAACATCTCTAAGACCCCGTGGTTTAGCTTTCATTTACATATGAAACATGTAAATGGTACATCAAAACAGTGGTCTTAAATGTTTGACTGAGGACCTTGTGTGAGCAGGTATGAAATCATCATGAGGTCATACTGTTTAGGGTATATAAATAATTTAAAAACACTTTCATCTAGTTACAAGTTCCCTACCTTTTGGTGTCTTGCTGGCAGACCTATCCTTTTTTGTGGTGGGCATACATATGGGGTATGAAGGAGCTCCCAGGTATCCAACTTGTCGCTGGTAGTCTTCCAGTTGTTCTGAGCGCTTAATTCCAGTCGTGGGCTTGACAGACTCCAGCCTCTTCAAGAAAGCCTGACATAAACACAATGACATTGTTTTCTTTTACCTGGTAAGCAATTATTAAAAAACAAACTGTAAATACTAATTGTCCTGGCACATTGTTAAAGCCATCAGGTTTAACATGTGAAATTTCAGGATATCAATCATTTACCCAAGATGGACGTGAGCATATCATGAGGTCAGAGTCAAAAGGTTTCTTGGGAGAGGCATCCATCATTTTGAATATAAAAGTGCTTCATAATATATGCTCTTAAGGTATTCAGTGCTTCAGAGTAATTGTTATGCCAGTATTTAGCCATAAAACCTAAAAATGCAGCAAGGCTCACTAGCAGGAGTTTTATGTGGAATATTACGTTTTTTGACATTTGATAAATAGAACCATTCACTGTAGGTTCCTCTCATTTATTCCTGCTTTTGACCCACAACACATATAACACCAAGAAGTGCTTTTATCATGTGACAAACAAGTGTTTGACTCAGAAATGGAGCACAAACAGTCCCCAGTCTACAAATTCCACTTAACTTTGGAAAATAGAAAAATATCTGGCACTTCACTGCAAACACAACCAAACAGCATGAGGCAAAACAGTGTAGGCAAGTGGCTGAATGTCATACATGCAGTCACACTCCCACATGCATGCTGTGCAGAAATCCCTCAGTAAGCTAAAACGCCACATGAAGCGACACAACTAGTAAAAAGCGCAACAGTCAGGAGTCAGCTCCACTAAAGTTCTGCAGAGGTCACAGAAAGGCACTGCAGGCTTCTAATTGAGGTCAGACTGGTCACCTGCTGTTTTTCCAGTGTATGAATTATTTGAACTCTCCTCAACAACAAAAAAATAAATCCAGTCCTCTATATTAACAAAACTTCTTTGGCAGAAAATTAAGAGCTATTGTGTAATTGACCAATCTTGAAATACACAGAAGTAGTCCTACTGTGCAGGACAAATGTGTGATGTGTGGGGTGCACACACTAATCACACGGGCAGATTCGGTTACTTCACTCTAAGAATAGAGAAGGCAAAAAGAACTCCTGACAACGTAGACAGATAGACTTGAAAGGGAGAACGGTCTGTCCTGAAAATGACTGGAACACATTCCCTGAGAAAAACGATAATCAGCATTAATATAAGATCTCTGATTAGCAATAATGAGAAATACGGGAATTTCAGTGAAGCAAAGAATATTGTAAGTTTTGTTGTGTTCACTTTCAGATGAGACAACACTCTACTGGCCGCCAATTGTTATTTCCTGGATCATTTTAAAAACGCGTCTGCTTGTCTCAAAGTAGTCAAGATGTTAATATATGGGGTGAGAGGCTAAAGGTGCAGAGGCCGAACTGTCTTATAATGTCACTCTGTGGCGCTGCTGAAGCCTGCCACCTGCTGCTGTCTGTCCAAGTCCATCTGTGTCTGCTTTCAGGGGTGTGCCACCCCTCTTAGTCTGAAGCCATCTAACAACTACCTTTCAAACTAGGATCCCTAAATAAATTTGCACTTTAAGAGGTCAATATTAATCAAAATAATACATTTTTAATAATTACTGCAGAAAATCACAAAAATATTACAAATAAATTTAGTTACAAAAATATGTCATTCAATTGTATCATTGTGACAATTACATGCACAAAATGTTTTGAAAAAAAAACAACTGTGTTGAAACTACAACAAACACTTAAAACTATTTTTGGCACACTGTACAATAGATTCACAGGGACAGAGGTTAACCAAGAGATGGAGAATATTCAGAGTCAACAGCAACTATGTATTTCAGTGTCGTAATTACACAAAGGAGACACAGCAGCAACTCACCTACAACCTGATGCTAAATTAATTACTGTAACTGTTTTTATTAATTTAATTTATTTATTTTTTTCTATTTTTGAAATTTCCCCACCACAGATATGTGTCAAGATTATTTGGCACTTTGCTTTTGTTAATAGGTCAATATAGAGACAGACACAGGGATAAATGCCATGTGACACAGGGCTCAGCTGGAGGTTTGACTTGGACTCCACAAATAGATGGTATACTGTAGGCTTTGGCGGAATTATGCTATACCAGAGTATTTAGAAAACCAGATGGTATCTCTCTCAATACCCTCAAATATACAGACACTTTCTATTAAACTGATACGGAGAAGCTGTATTGAGCTGATGTATTGTAACTGCCTGACATTGTCTACAACACAGCGATAACCCCCTTCATTTTTCCAGCAGCTGTTAAACAACACACGGGAGCTTTAGCTGCAGCCTTTATGCACTACAAGCTGTAGCCTACACAGCACATTTACTGCTAAACTTCACTGCATTCACCTGCCTATTGCTCTTTTTTTGCTCAACCGCACACACACTACGCACTCAAAAAGGAGCGAATTGTCTGTGAGTGGTATGGGTTTAGTCCTGAAGAAAAAGGTGAGCCAGCTAACAGGACCGAGCTGTGTGTACACTATCTCTGTTCAGCTCACTAATTGTGTCATTAGGTCCTCTAGCAAGAACCTATAGAAGAAGGCACATATTGCCTATCTATTCATTACCCTATAGGTATTTAAACCCAACAAAACTTGTATAAGTAGGCTAACTGCATATGACTTCTATCACAAGCAGCTCAGCTTTAACTTTTTTAAGTTAACACAAACACCACTATATATCATTTACACCCAGGTGAAATGTCAGTATACTGCTTGCATGGGTGTCACTCATAAACATGCATTTTTGCTTCATACTGGCCCCAGGATTTACACCAATGGATACAAAAACTAAGGTATAACTTCAAGATCTTATACTACATAGCCAGTACCGGAGAATCCAAGAATATCCATTCAGGTGTAGATTTGAAAGGCGTAGATTGTAACATTGTGTGCATGACATAAACATCAATGCCACTGAGTCACAGCTAATAAACCATGTCATATCCAACAGGTATTTATATTATTAAAGAGCACTGAAGTATGTAAAAAAAACCCTGAAGAATTAGAGTGAAAGGAATACCCGTTATTTAAAGCAATGTTTAGTGTTAATATTACAATATAACATTAAAATGAGCATGAATCCACACCGGAGACAAAAACTCACCAGGTTCTCCCTCTCGATGCGTTGCTGTTCCCGCTGCCTGTTGAGTGCGCTGTGAGAGAGACGAACGTGAGGCGAGTTACTGGCCATGTGGGTTTTCTTCCCCACTGTACTTCCTGGTCTGGGCCTCGGAGAAAGCCGTGAAAGCTCCCGAAGAAGTCGCTGGTTCTCACGATCTATTCGTCGAACCTCATCATTGGTGAACGAGTAGTTCTTCCTGTTTCTCCCTCCACAACAGTGGAAGAGCAGTTTGCCTCTTAGCTGACTCTCTGAGCTGAGAGAGCCTGGTGATGAAAAGGACACTTGTTACTGTGTCTTAATCTGCCTTTTGAAAAGAGAGTCTCTGTGTTTCTTTGACTTTAGAGTGAATCAAGTGTGATGTGTTTGTTTGTTTATAGAGTACCACTCAAACATGTGAATAACTATTTACAAAAATTAAAAAGCCATATCCCTATATGAAATCTTAATGTTTTAAGATTATTTTATTTCTTTTTTTTCAAAACAGGTTACACTGTTATATTCAACATGCTCAGTGTGAATTGTTCCTGATGTTGGTGCAAAGAGAGATGGTGTGTTGATGTTTGGTACAAACCAAAATTACAAACATACTGTCTCATGAAAAAACACCACAGTGTAGAGCCTTGTGTGCACCAGAATTCAACTAAAAATCCAATAGCTCTGTGTACAACAGAGGGACATAACCATTCGCCACAAAAAGAGGCAGGTTCACTGGTTTACTGGTTAAAGGCTGTTTTTGTTACGCAGTTAGGTATGACTGAAGATGAAGTTCATTTCATGTTTTATTGCTTATTATTACATAATTATATGATGATTTAAGGGAAACACTGTTTAGTAAAATGGAAGTTATTTATTATACATTTTTTTAAACAAACGAACTTTGGGAAGGGAAACTTTTTTTGGCAGTTTTTATTTGTTAGGTTCGGGACAGAGGATAGAGCTCTTTGTTTGAAATGTAATGTTATATGTTACGAAGTTATGTCCATGTCTAACAAATGTTTTACCACAACAAAAAGGTATTTCTGGTGACTCATAAGACCATGTGGACGGGGCACTTGTATGGCCTCAACACAATAAATAACATAAAACTACACTAACTACACTCAAATCTAAACAAGCAGTAACAGTGAAGAGCGCTCAACCTAGGGGTGTTTTGTGTGTAAAATACTAAATACTTTACCTTTTCAGTCTCTAAAAATCATTCAACCTAACCAATTTGAGGAAGAACATTCACTCTTTCTGAGTGAATGTCCACACCAAGGCCCTAACTTGTGATGAGGTGTCAAAAATAGATATTGCTTAATTTTAAGGTTTCATAAGTCAAAATAGTTGGGAACCAGTAGTACAAAGCAAAGAGCATAGCACACTGATAAGACAAGAATGGCTCAAGTGTACTCACACTCATCTGCATCCTGATCTGCGACCTCATCTTGATGTATGTTGCTTAGGCCACTGGAGGGCACACTCTCCTCCTCCTCCTCCTCCTCCTGCTGCTGCTGCTGCTGCTGCTGCTGCTGCTGCTGCCGCTCTGAAGGGCTTCCCTCTCTAGCCTCTCTTTGGTTCAGGTCCAACTGGAGAGGGCTGGAGCCAGGAGAGCAGAGGGGGCTCACATCTGTCAATGTATCCTCAGACTCCTCTGTACGGCTGTAAAGCACATCCTGAGATCCTGCTGAGCCCACTTGGGTGTTTGTCACTCCAGGGGATAAAGAATACTGTTTGAACCTGGGAAGGGTGGGGGACTCTAAACTGCTTCTCCCATTGCTACTACTACAGGAGCTCTCTGAGTCTGCATCTACACTAGTCTCAGTTGAAGTGGGGGAAGGACTTCTAGTGTGTCGATTTCTTATTCGTTTTTTAGGAGATTGTTTATTTCTATGTTTGGCATTGGACGGTAATGCTTCTTCTTCAGTCTCATTTGGACTCTCATACACATCCTTATAATCTGCCCCTCTGGACTCAGTCAGCAAAGCCATAAATGTCCCATTGCGCTTTTTAGAGTTCAAATTAAAATCTTCCTCACTTTCACTACTATTATTGATGACTTTATCTGATGTACAGGCAATGGATGATACACATGTCGCCCTGATTCTGTTTTCTTGCTTTGATTGACAGCTATTCTCTTTCCTTTCTGCTCTGCTGCTGCTGTTGTTCTCAATGGGCTTCATGCGTTTTTTTGACCCATCGGTTCTCGGGGAATGACCGCCTTTTATATTTTCAGTCTGTTTTGCATATAGCCCCTCATGCGGGCCCTCCTTTCCAGCCTTCAAGCTTTTCTCCACCTTTTCCCCTCCATCTCTGCTGACGTTGCTATCATCGCAGTCACTGTCAAAAAACGAATGATCCACCTCACCCTCTAGTTCACTGGGGTTGAACATGGCAGTCTTTTCTCAACACGCTGAACCTGTAAGCAGGTGCAAGATTGAGACATTTTTTTATAATTTAAAGAGCTATGCCCATGTTTTTAAGGTTTTAATCCATTTACTACAAATTATATCCACTTGACAATGCATTCATTTCTACCTGAATCTATGGGGTTTTATTCAGTTCCATACAACATTAAAAAAACTGTTGAAATCAGCTTAACTTGTGTAACTTTAGTGCACCCTGAAAGAAACTTTCTAAAAGTTAGCATTACTTTTTGTAACGTTGTAAGGTAACACTAGGCCTTTCAGATTAGACTTTTGAAGCTGCACTTACAAAATGCATTTCCTCAGAAAATAATGTAACATTAGTAATCATTACTTCAGACCAAATATTTGCATAAAATGCAGATGTTCTTTGTGATTGATTACACAGCTGAAGCTGATTTCAAATAATTCAGGAATTGATTAACAAACCTTAACTTAAACACATCGTGAAGTTGCAATATAAAACTCACTATACTACAACTCTTCACTTAGATGTATTTGAAAACGTTTAGCAAAAATATGTTTTGTTAATGAGCTTGCAAAGGCATTAGCTGTTCATTCAAGGTGTGTTTTAATCAAAATGTTTTGTAGTTAAATAAAATTATAAGTAAGTTAGGTTTTATTTCAAGGTAACGTGTAACAGTTAGCTTACCTTTACAATCACATTCAGCATGAGATTTGGTAACGCTACTGTCAATCAAGACCTTGTAATACACATTTTACACACCATGAAAGCATGTTTTGATCCTAGAACACGATATTACGTTAACTTAGCTAACTAACTACAGTAACGTTAGCTAACTAACTCCCAACTATTCGTTGAGGTTACCGTTAGCTAGCTAGCTGTATAACAACGATAACTTACCTGGCGAAGGGTCGCACGGTACAAGTGTTTTGCGTTACAATTGCATTTACTTCCGTAGAGAGGATGTATTCCTTTGAGAAGACGAATGAATGAAACGCAAACCTGCGTTAAAATCAAAATCTTCGTTAGCTCCAGCTGACTGCGGTGAGCGTTACATGGTGCCTAGTAACCAGCGCCATTAACGTCACTTCCTGGCAGCGGCTGCTCTGCTGCAGGTCCCTGCAGATTAGTTTAGTAATGCGAATAACAAAGTCTCTGTTTATAAGTACCTGGGAGAGCTTTGCCCTCAGAGAGCCTTACTTCTTGGTAAGGTTGAGGCACCAAAACTACTTTGTGAGAGTTTGGAAAAATACCTTTCTCTCAGACGGCCCTGAAGGCAGACATGAAACACAATAAAACACGTGCCTTAAACTTAAAGTCAATTAAATAATTATAAACACTTCAATAACTTGTTTGGCAATTTGGTCACATTACCAGAACCCACACTGAAAATCTATGGCCAAACTGCAGCCATAAACAAATAAAGAGCTGTGTGAATATGTCACCTAAATTAGTGATCTTTTTACATTTACAAATGGGTGATCGATAAAACGCACATAGCTACGTATTGACAAAAAAGAACAAATCTTTTACAAGATCCACTCACTAGCATTCATCTGCAAAAGAATTACAGAAAGCTGCGCAAAAAACTTTCATGCTTACATATTGTAGCCTGTTAAAAAAAAAGATCAAAATGCTTTTAGATCTTTATATAAACATGCCCTATTGGATTTAAAAGAGATCCTGAATCAGTTTTGTACTTCTGTGATAATTTGCCCTAGATGTTATAGGTTTTGAAAAGAAGTCTTCGGTAATAGGGTTAAAGGTATTTTAATGTTATATTTTAAATGTACATATCACTCTTGATAAAGCCTGGTGTTCTATCATAAATGGTGTAATGTTAGAAGTTAATTTCACATAAAATTTTCAAAATGGCTTCTCTGTTGAATTCATTTTTTCTATTAAGTGCATTTCATTTATTCATATTATATACTTGGGTGACAGGCATCAACATATTAATAAAATCTGGCTGCTGTGCAGCTTGTCATCCCCATATATACAGTACATTAGCTTATGTTTTGTCTTGAGTTTACAGAGAAACCAAATAAATGCATTATACTGCAGTGATTTGTCTTAGCACAGCTAAAGTACTTAAGCATACCAAGAATCAGAACTGGTAGAGGAATAGACGGGAGGTCATGTAGTTTTTCTTTGGGCATCTATTGTGCCAAAGTAACTGCTCCCCCTAGTGCACACCCATTAACAAGAAAGGGGATTATCTGAAGGCGCGTCCCCTGACATTGCAATTTGTCATGGGTTTTCTCGTAATAACATTGTTAGACCTAGAAGTGACACACACTACTGAAATGCCAATGTCCTAGGACAAAAGGACTTGGGTGAATCTATCTATCTATAAACCTGTGTCTGGTCACTGTCATAGAATTTACATGCCAATGCAGGATGGGTAGAGATTGTGGATTGAATGGGTGTTTCTGTGGCGGTTCTATACTCACACAATCACAAAGAGTGACAACAAGTTTCAACAAAATTACTCATCAGTCTATAAGCTCGGGAGATTTTTAGGAAAAATCATATACATATATTATTATGCCTACTGGTGAAAGGAGAAAACCCCCAGTTGACTCTGATAACTGACAACTGGTTGTGAAAACTCAACTACAGGGAGTGACTGTTTTTCCAATAATGAGTACAGATCAGGTTCCATTCAAGAGCAACTTCTTCTCTACACAAGCGGTTCTCAGAGTGGGGCCAAAGGGCACCTGGGGGTCCAATAAATGTCTCCAGGGGGTCCACAGCAAAATGAGGATTAGCGTAACTTCACTGTAATTTATTTACTAGCAAATGTATGTATTACAGAATGAGTACAGATTTCTCCCCGCTTCTTTTATTCAGGTTTATACATGAATACTAGACAATAATCCTTCAATCTAAGTGTCCTTGAAAAACCAGACATTTGTCCAGTGGATGTTTGGGGCCTGTGTTATTTAGCTGTCTGAAATAGGGCTGTACCTAATGTTATTTTATTGTCCATAAAATGTCAGAAAATAGTGAAAAAGGCCCATTATTTCCAAAAGCCCAGGGCGATGCCTTGACATTTTGTGTTATCTGACAGTCTAAAACCAAAATACATTCAATTTACTATATTTTACAAAGAAAATTATGAAGAGAATCTTTGAAAATCGTCATTTTTGCTTTTTTTTTTAAAATTGCAAAAACAATTAATAGATTATCAAAATAGTTGCAGATTAATTTTCTGTTGATCGACTCTATTAATCAGCTAACTGTTTTAGCTCTAGTCTGTGACTATAAGACATTTGAAAAAGGAACGACAGAAAATGAGGGCACGGTAAAATATACTGTTTAGTTGTTTCCTAAATCAGCCACATTGTCCAGTAGTAAAGGTCTTCTACTACAGAAATTCATGTTGAACCAAAAAAATAGGAGTGAATTACACAAATATACCATCATTGCAGAAATTACAAAAATTTTCCATCTTGTAGAAACACATTTCTATAAAACAAACAGGTTACACACACAGCTTTGCAGATGCTTTACCAATGCCAAATGATTTCCAAGTTAGAGGGTGTGACAGCTCAGATGATCTTTGGCCTCTGGGGCAGACACAGATTATAATATGCAGTTTGATCCCAAAAATCTGGTCCCTTCCAGCCACACCAGCCCTGAGAAACATAATGTGCATACCACAGTCAACACTGTGCAATACATAAAAATGTATACTTTCCAGAGATAAATGAGATGCAGCCAGTGTACATGCTTCGAACAGTTACCTTGTCTGTGATGACCTGTAAATCCTCTGCGCCTGTGTAATGTGGATCTAGGATGAGATAGCGGATCTGCCCGGTGGTCTCACTCCATGCCACACCTAGAATAGTGTGAGCTAAAACTCCCCCTCCTGCAACACATGGAAAAACTTACCAAGCCTATATGTATGATAAGAATAGGGGGGAATTTGCATGTCTTTGCTAACCATCACTAAAATAAGCTTTTAAAGTGTTAGAGCCCCCGTTTAATAAATTAGTCATATTACTAAGACCGAATAAATTACAGATACTCTATATTCACGTATCCAGTACAATCATTACTGTTCCTCATCTGATAATTGAAAAAAACAGAGATTTACTATTGCATTTACAAATAGTGCTCATGTATTTAAATGTTGTGAAGTTCCCGTATTTAAAAAAACAACAACCTGTCAATCAATTTGTGAATCATGGCAGGGTCAAGTCTTGTCATTGTGGCGTGACCCATTTACAGTACATTTCACTGACTGTGTTTTACATGTTGCTGTAGGTTAGGTTTTAAAGTTTGTGTAAGCTGTTTAAGTTTAATTAAAGGCCCAAATACTTGCAACATAGATTAGCAATAGTACTCAAACAGACATCCAGCCCCTTACCAATCATGATCGGAGTCCCTTCAGTAAGAAAGTGGTTGGCCAGTTCTCTGCCTTTGGATGCCAACTCAGAACCTTGACTAAAGAGTACACATCATTTATAAATCAGATAAACCCAAATTAATGTGCACATCATCACATACGGTTACACAACACACCTCACAAACATGATCTTGGAAGTGACCTCAAGCAGCTGGTTCAGAACAGCCTGAACCTCAATGGATCCAATCCACTGCCGTGATCCAACAAAGGACGACTGTTTGTCTCCGACATCCACTAAAGCCTGGAAAGCAGAGAGCCTGTTAAAAGCATCCATTTGGAAAACGATTTTGTATTGTGATAGGTATGCAGTGGGTCATATCTACAGGGCCACTACCGTACCTGCTGGATCTCCTTATGAGTAGGCACAGGCCGCTCAACGTAGCCCTGCTGCTGAAACCAGGAGCAGATGGTCTGCAGGGAGCGATAAGCACAGCCCCAGCCATTGTCGTCCACATGGTCCTGCATGTAGTGGTGATAGCTGTAGATCCCCTGGACAAGGTACACCTTGAGAAAACACACACAAACATAAAAAAGAAAAATCAAGGTTACTAATCCTTGCAGAGTATATCTCAGTATCCATCTTCAAGAGGTAGAGGGTGACAGACTTAAATTTGGCGAATAGCCGTACCTTTCCATTGTCCAGGCTTGGATGTGTGAGGAACAGATGAGGGTTTCGGAGGTAACCATCTTTGTAGGGCTCATTGAGAAAGTGATAGGCATTGGCTCTTCTAAAATAGGGCCAGTCATCTGATAACTCATACTGTTGATGCAATTCCTACATAGACAGAGATTGTGTTCAATAAAATTGATTTTTTTGTTAAAATAAAATCATAAATCAGGAGTCAAGCAAAGACAATGCTATGCTTTTAACTAAAGAAGTGTTTCAGTACAATGAGCTGGATCCACTGCCTGTTGAATAAACAGTTGGACTTCCTGTACCTGAGTGTTTATCTCTATGCTGTTATTTGAGCAAGTAAGATTATAACAAAGTAGAGGTCGACCGATATGGTTTTTTTCACGCCGATACCGATACCGATCTTTTGAAATCCGGGTCGGCCGATTAATGCTACCGATTTATTTTGGCCAATATTTGGCCGATATTTGCTTGGTTTTTAACCTCTATTTGAAATATAAAATGTAAAAGAAATG
>JAPMOB010198708.1:0-11300 GCA_029875015.1 Lepomis gibbosus
CCCCTCTCTCTCACTCGGTCGCGCTGGCACAGGAACTGCACTGCTGCAGCTGAATGAAACTGATCCAGGTATTTATTGTTCTGGCTTATTACTAAGCACACACACACACACACACACACACACACACACACAAACACACACACGCACTGAAGACTGAGCTGCGGTTTAAAAAGCTCGTGACAGGGTCGCTGAAGGCGCTGCTACTGGTTTGAAAAGTATGATGCTGGCTGCACGAGCTCCCGTTACCGCAGGGATGTGAGCCCCTTCGCTGCCTGCCTTTAGGCGGTGATGCTGGTGCTGGTGACCTTCCCCGGCCGTTTGCAGTCATTGACGGTGTGTACGCGTGTGCGTGTTTTGTGCGTGCACAGGAATATGAAAGAGAGAGAGGAGGAGAGAGATGAAAAATAAGGGGGCGGGGGGTGAAGGAAGGGTGTGTGGGGAGGTTGAGGTGGGAGGTGTGAGAGGGGAGAAATTTTTTTGTGAATGGAGCTCCACATCCTTTTTTAGCGCGTGTGCGCGCGCGCGCTGGCAGCTTGGCTGAGCTAAAATTAGCCTCGTGCCGGATTTTTCTGCCTCCGCGCGGCAGCGGCGGCGGCGGCAGCAGCATATGTGGACCGGAATCCGCGGTTCTGGATGCAAACGCGGGCGCACACGCACTCACACACGTACACACGTCTGGGCACGCGCTCATATACGCCACCGGTGAATAGGACAGCAGCCACCACCGCGCCGTGCCCCAGGACGTCATGCACCATTTTTAGAGATGCACTAAAAATAGAATTTGTTGATTATGGTTTGGACTGTGAGGAAATTGAACGTCTTCTTCTGTATCCGGCATTTTTTAGGTAGGAATGCGCCAGATTTCAGCTGTGTTGGCTGTTTGACCATTTAATAGTGTTGTTTATTTTTGTGTGTGTAGGCTGCTCAGTCTGTCACGTTGCACGGAAGACAAAATGGAAAGAATATTGTTGTCATTTATACTTTTCCCATTTTGTGTGTGTGTGTGTCCACACCTGCTATTGTGCTGCTGCTAATTACCTGTCAGCGTGCATACGTGGGAGCTGCTGGTGCCCGCTCTGGGTCAAGAGCATGGTTGTTTTCTTGAATGAATGAATGGGCAGACTGATGAAAAATGTCTCTTTTGCCCCTCTAATAACGGGGATAAATGTTAACACCCTCCTTTTCCTTCTTTGTTTTGTCTTGGACTCATGTCTCCCCCTTTACTCACACTCTCCTTTTTCTCGTCATCACTTTCTTTTTTATTGCTTTCTTTCTACAAACACCTCCTCTCCACTCTCCCCCATTCCCCTTCCATCATTTTCTCGCCCTTTATCCTTACTCCTTTTCCACTCTTTTTACCACATTCTTTTCATTCAACTCCTTCAACCACCTCTCTCTTCATTCAATTGATCTCTCGTCATTCATTTATCTCTTTATCTCCATCTTCTTTATCTATTTTCTGTTGGCTTTCTGTCTTGTTTTTCTACTCTTCAAATTCAAACCCTCGTTGGTCTTTTTACCCTCCTCACTTTTCACTCAACCCCTGACCCTGATATTTTTTTTCATCTTTTTCATTCCCTCCTCTCGCTCATCCCTCTTTCCCAACTCTCTTTGGCTTTCTGTCGTGCATCTTTTATCATTCTCCTTGTCGGAACATTTCTCTGTTCTCTTACACATTATCGACTGCTACTTCCTCCTTTATTTCTCCTCCCCTTCCCTTTGCATAACTCTTTTCCCCCTCCATTTTCCACTCCTCCTCTTTCCCCTTGTCTGCTTATCTTCTCTCCTGTCTAATTCCTTTTCTCCCTCCATTAAAAACTTTGTATCAACATATCAACCTGTTTAATTCCTCCTTCTTTCACCTCTTCCGCTCCTTCTTGACTCATTTCTTTCCTCCTGCCTACCTTCATCTTCTTCCATCATTGTCTCCCTCCCTCCCTCCTTCTCTCTTTTCTCTCCAGCTATGATTCTCTCCCTGGCTGCAGTAGCAGCCATGAGTAGCGGCAGCGGTAGCAGCCTCAACTCCTCCTCTCCCCTCGACCCTTTCGACTCCTCCACCTCCTGGAGCCTAGGCGAGGACCCCTCCAACTCCTCCTCTGAGCCTGTTGTGCGAACTCTGACACCTGACCTCCAGCCGGCGACCACAGCTGTTGCTGTCCAGGAAGTCAGCCCCTGGGATATTGCGCTTTGCGTGACAGGGACGCTTATCTCCTGCGAGAATGCGCTGGTGATCGCCGTGCTGTTCTACACACCGACACTCCGCGCTCCAATGTTCATCTTGATTGGATCGCTAGCGGTGGCGGATCTTCTTGCTGGCCTGGGTCTCATCTTGAACTTTGTCTTCACGTATTTGGTTGACAGCTCTGTGGAGTTTGTGACACTGCTGTCAGTGGGACTGCTCATCTCGGCCTTCTCAGCGTCTGTCCTGAACATTCTCGCCATCACAGTGGACCGTTACCTGTCCCTGTACAACGCCCTGACCTACCACACTGAACGGACAGTCACCTTCACCTACGTGATGGTGGTTTTCATCTGGGTGTCGTGCCTCACGCTTGGCATGCTGCCGGCGCTTGGCTGGAACTGTCTGAGGGACGAGTCTACGTGCAGCATCTGCCGGCCCGTCACCAAAAACAACGCTGTGGCGCTCGCCGTCACCTTCCTGCTAGTCTTCGCCCTGATGATGCAGCTCTACCTGCAAATCTGCAAGATCGCCTTCCGCCACGCGCAGCAGATTGCCGTGCAGCACCAGTTTGTGGCCATCTCCACCACCAAAGGCGTCTCCACACTGTCGGCCATCCTGTGTGCCTTCGGGGCGTGCTGGCTGCCGTTTGCCATGTACTCCATCGTGGCCGACTCCAGCTACCCCGTGATATACACCTACGCCACGGTCCTCCCAGCCACCTGTTGTTCTGTGATCAACCCCATCATCTATGCGTTCCGAAACCCGGACATCCAAAAGTCACTGTGGTTGGCCTGTTGTGGGTGCGTCCCGTCCAACCTCTCCCTCAGACCCAGGACCTCCAGTGATGTGTAGCAGGGACGGTTGGTTTCTGTCTGGCATGACGCTTGATGCCGAGTCAGGGTTGTAGGAAGGAAAGGAAATGGGGAACAAGAGATCGAGGGGAGAAAGGTTGAAGGTTATGGCTGAGGAAAGAGATTTCCTCTACTCTTGATGTCAGAGCTGGTAAAAGTGGCGCTGGCACAGGGAGAAGGGAAGTCAGTGTATCGTCCAAAAAAAAAGATAGAGCAAATAAAGATCATGTCCTGTCTGTGGCTTGGAGAATACCAACGGGGTGGTGGAGGTGGCGTGAAACCAACTGCAAAAACCTGATTATGGTGGTTGTGGGAGTGGCAGGGAGTACGTCACGGGATTCAACTGACCTCCTTTAGGGTGCGAGAAGTGAGGCCTGCTTCTCAAGAGTAGCATAAATGTGGGATTTAGGAAGAAATGTCCTAAGTCTCCATAGGACCTGAGCTTGGGCAGCACTGCATGGTTATGCAATCAGAAGGAAGGAAACAGTCTTTAAATACTGTACGTGTTTTCACTGATGTTTTGGCGGGTGGATAAAAATACAATGAGCTAAATATACACAATGAATGACCTTGAGTATTCTCAATGAGCTATCTTTGCCGTCTTCTTCTGACGGGAAAACAAGAATATTTCCTCCCTTGAAGCATATTTTAACAATGATGTTCTCTTGATCTGATGTAGATGAAGTAATTAATGAGTGTGTAGACAGAGAGTGCAACAATAACTAACTTGTATGTGCTGAGATTGGAATTAGCAGGCTCATCATCATTAGCGTTGCTAGTCTACTAAGCCCGTTTTTGACTTTTCCCAACGTCAACAGCACAATCTGCATTTTGTCAACACAAAAACACATGTCTTATGAAGTTGGCAAAAACAAATATCTAACAAATCAGAGCAAAAACCACTCCTAATGAAAAAACATCCCTCCTCAAATGTTCAACTCCAAAATGAAACCTCGTCCAGGCTTCTCATGTATAGATTACCCTGGTAGTTTGCAAAACCTAGAGAGGGATTTCCATATTTAGGCTGGTGTGTGTTGTCCTTAGTGTGATGAAATCAAATATGCTCCCTGTCGGAGAAAAAAAAACAAAACGGGTTTCTCAGCCAGCTGCTGTGCCGTGACTGTGAAGCAGAGAGAACTGAATTCAGCACCAAGGACAGCGCCACTGCAGAGCGCTGCTACCCTGGGAATGCTCTCTGCTGCGGGGGGGAGAGCACTGTAAAGTAGGCTACGCTGTTCTCTACACCATCTTGATGGGGAATGTGAGATGAGCTTTAAAGGGCCATTTCAGCTTGATTGGAGTTTGTTTCACCCATTTGCAACCAGTTCCGTGTTTTGGAATAGGACTCATGCTTACATGGCGGCTAAAGGTATTTTAAAATCCTTTTTGCTCTAACTTTCAGGGTTATTCGGCTGATTAAGTCGTGAAAAAGACGAACAAATACAGCATTAATGATATGTCTAATTTGGCCACAAACGGTAGAATGGTAGAAGCTGCACATTTTGAAGTCACGTCCCGTTTCTAACGTCAGTAGTGACAAATAAAATTTAAGCCAAAACATAAAATGCTTTTACCAGCTATCATATCTGAAAGTTAAGGGAAAGGCTTAATTTTACACGTTCAAGGGTTTAATTTGCTGAATTCTTCTGTAAGTGACTCATATTTTCACCTTTGTTTAAGGATATAGACTATAGACAGTAAAATCATTCTCCTGTGAAGTAAAAAAGCAAGGGACTACAGAAAATGACTCCAAACACGCTCAAATTGTCCTCAAATACCCACTTGAGCTACCTATAGTGCGACTTTGATCCTGTCCTTTCCATACTCCGTCATTTCCTCGCCTGTCTTGTATCTCAGCAGCAGAAACGACGCGTGAGAAGCGCAATGTAAGGAAAGGCTTCTGACACAGGCAAGGTGAAAGCAGCTGATGTCTTTTCAGTGGCAAGCAAAGGGGACCTTGATGTTTATTTGTGTTCCCATAATGCCGTTTAGGCTCTAAATTTAGAGACAGCATTGTAACTCTATTACCCAATTGATTATCGGTTAGCTAGAGCTGAGCACAATCCATATTGAATAGGTAATTGTTAATTAAGATGGCTATAGTACATCCAATATGTGCTTGGAAATTGCCATAGTTATGCAAAAAAAATGAAACGAAAACTAGACTGACTGGTATGGCATACGAAACATTTTTAGGCTTATACGTAATCTCATGATCTGAATGAATCATATGTTCAAGGGAAGAAGAAAAAGATGCACACCAGTATATATAATAATGCTGTAAATCATGAGAATAATATGGACTAAATTCCTCTGGCCTGTTCTCTTGGCCCTCCATTTTCACTTCCCTGCCTGCAGCCTGTCAGCAGTAGCTGGATATGCGCTGCGCACACACACACACATGCCCCGCCTTCAAGAAACAGCACAGCTTTGCCTTCCCCTCTGAAGGCTCGGCGGGTTAATGAGAAGCGAGAGAGGCGAGGTGACGTGGCGTGAAATAGAAACGGCAGGCGAGACGCGCTTTAACGCAACCTCAGGTCACGTCCACCACGCACCCAATCAGGATGAAGTTATTTCCCACTGAAAGGGCATCATGTAAGTTAAATTCAGCTAATGTTAATAACACCTCAGTAATAATGGTGTCGGCCATTGACCTAATGTACAGAGGATGTAGTGAACACCGTGGGGACAAGCTGGAGAGGAGATTTATTACCAACCTCTATCTGCATTTAATAAATCTACAGAGATAGCTTTCACTCTCGTGATCCTCTGCACAACCCCAGAGAGGGTTACCATGACTAAGATATTGGCATACTGCTAATATACTTGTGTGGGAGGTGTACTGGCTTTGGGAAAATAGTTCATGAAAACTGTATGGGCTGTACAAAAAAACCTGTACAAATAAAACACTCAACGCGATACTAGAAAGAAAAATACAGGTTGTTTCTGTAGCGACAGGGAGCCATTTCCAAATTTACCGCTTTCTACCAAATAAACCAAGATAGATGACAGTAAAGAACACATACACACAGAAACTTTGAAAATGGCGCTCAGGAGATGCAGGTATTACGATCCTCTTTTTTTTCTTCCTAAAGTGTAGTAATTAAAACTTACAATAGAAGTGTTTTCTATTTCTCTTGGCAGCAGCAAACAATCAGTTGTTTTTGCAGCAGTTGTTAGCAGAACTGCTGCACTACTCTGTCAATGATTTGTTTGAAAAGGCAGAATCTCTTGTGTCTTCTGTTGTTTTTTTGTTGTTGTTGTTTTTTTGGCCTTATTGGAACAAAAACTCCTTTGCAATAATGTCCAACTGTATTTTGCTGTGTACTTAAAGCCACAATGGAGAAAAAGAGAGAAAGATAGACAGAGGTGGTGGGCTCTGAAAGATTTGCAGAAACTTAAACAAATATTTCAAAGCAACAAATAACACATTGAAGTGTATGTGAAGGAAATACGGCCTGGCTGGCATGGGTTTTCCAAAACACATTTCAGCAGCCGTGAATTATGGAAGTAGGACAAACCTAAATATGAAGCAAAATGCTCTAATTCCATTTATAGATGCTGTTTTGCAGACCGAGATCTTGCAATATTATTAACAGTTTTTACCTCTCTAAAATTAGCTTTATTTTCATGTTGGAGTCCTTTCATGAGTGTTAGACGGCTCGTTTTATAAACTGTGAAAGTGAAAAAACAATGTTTACGTGAAGGTTAAGGGGTCACAGCTGTTGAACAAGTCGACCACCTCCCTCCCTTCATCTCTCTTTTTGCTCAGTCACTGCATTAATGGAACCGACTGATGGTAAAAGACATGCATCAATTATTAAGTGAAATGCTTTCAATTACTCTGAAGCTGGAAGCATGAGAATGGAAGGAATTTGGTACTTTTGGCAAGCTTGGTGAACTGCAGCATTGACTCAAAACTAATCAATCCCAGAGAGTTAATTTGATCAGTTTCTCATAGGAATCTGATGCAGATCCTGTTGGCACACAGTTCTCCTGTATGCACAATGATGTGTGAGACTCGCTTTGTTGCCTGTGTTTGGAGATGCTAGATGGGACACAGAACAATTACATTTAGTGAGGTTAGTGTCACATCTGGTCACAGATGACCATTGCTGCCAATAGCCAACATAATTTGAAATTGGTCTTTAAAATGTAACACTAATGCTGACGTACCGGACGCAGCTTTGAAGCTGTCACTCAGACTTGGTTAAATAGAAGTAAATAAATTAGCACTTTTTTTTTCTTCAAGCTCAATGTTTGAGATTATTGGCATGTGAATATGTGCCGCTGACCAATAGCATGCTGTTTAACAGTTCTGACACAAGGCCAGGTCGTTTGTGCAGCACGTTATTATGACTCATATTAACGTTTATTGTGGCAGTGACCTCTAGTGGCTGTACTACAATAACTAATGTCGGGTGACATAAGTAAGCACGAAGTGGTTAGATTTACTCAGTCGAACCAGTCCCATGTGAAAACAAGCAAAAGTTGAGTTATTTTGACTTTTAAGTTAAATAGCATTACTGACTTCCATCACGTGACTTGCGTAATTTACTCAAACTCAAACCACAACATTTTTCTTAATCTAACCAAGTAGTTTTTGTTGCCTAAACCTAACTAAACTGTTTAATGTCATGGGACTTGCGTAACATAGTTATATCTCCCCTCCCATTATTTTCTCCCCTCTGCATTAACTCTGTATGAATCAAATGATCCAATCACACACCAGAGAAGAAAATGTCAGGGAAAGTACCGACTAGTGCTGTCATGTTTCTGGATGGCTAGCTTCTTAGCAGTTACCTTACCAGGTACAGTAGTTTGCAACTAGCCCTGCAAGTAGCCACAATGTCACCAAGTTTCTAGAACCACATACTTTCTGCTGTGAAGTCAGTTTCTGATTTTGTTTTTGTGATCAGTGGATAACGTTCCTCGGTGGGTTGAGACAACATCATAATCTTCATTTAATAACCTGCTGTGCATAAAGTTGAGAGTAAAAGTTGGTCAGGTTTTTGGCCATTTTTTGAAATAAAAGGATACCAATTTTCTGTTGGGGGGTTGCCCTTTGGCAGTAAAATGTCAGCTACATGGTATTTTCCAGGGTAAAATATATTCTGATCCAAGTCCGGAGGGAATCATTAACCCCAAAGTAAAACCACAAATCAGTCGTTTCATGAGTGCGCTGACTGAAATGTTAAATCCAGCAACGCTCAGCTGGAACCAGAGTGACTGATATGAAGTCAGCATTAACTCAGCATGAAGTCAGCATTAACTCTAGCAGCGTCACACAGCTGTATTTTAAACATTGCCTCTGACGGTCCCATCTGGCATGTCCATCTAGTGAACAATTAATTATGCTCATCTGTGAATATGCCACTACTCAGTCAACCATTCCTGGGGCAGGAGTGGAGTGACCACTCACTGTGTGTGTGTGTGTGTGTGTGTGTGTGAGTGTGCGTTCTCTCCCCCGGGATCATAGCCAATTGTAATGAACCATAACTCAACCAACTCTCACTGTAAACACAAACACACGCAGAACGGTTTTGTCTGCCGCGACTATAATTCAGTTTAAAAAAAGAAAAGAAATACTGTACAAGTGAGTGTGTGTGTTATTTTTATTATGCAATGCTGTACAGAAATGTATATTTTTGTAATGTTCATGAGGGCATGAGTTACAAGACATGGCCGCTGCTGTGAGCATGAGTTTGTTGTGTGCGTGCGTGTGTTTGTTTTCTTCCTCTTCTTCTGTGTTCTTCCTATAAACAAATGTCAAAAGTTTCTTTGGGGAAAAAAAAAGTTGTGTCATTTATGCTGAAAAAGTGCCATATTTTTCGACTTTATAGTGTCTTATTTTTTGGTTTGTGTACATACACGTTTAACAGAGGGCGAGGAATCTGAAGCCGTCAGAGTCCCAGTCAGTAAATCTGTAAACAAAAACAATGCTCAACATGGTCAAAAACAGCAGCCGTGAGGAGCAGGGTAAAGACAGGAAAAACTGATTGTTGTGTAAAAGGACATGACCTTGATATCATCGATCACTACACTGAACAAAACAACAGAAAAACACCAATCAAAACTATACTTTTTTTCTGTAATGTCAGACTTGTATTTTTCGGGCAGCAGCAATTACAACATGAGAGATGATATCAGCGTTTCTGTAAAATGTCCTCTTGACTTTAATTGCAGTAATCTGAGCTGTTTTTTCCACAAAAAAATGCACTAAAAGACAGAGAGAGAGGGGCAGAAATAGAGAGAGAGAGACTGAGTATGACAGTGTTGTACGTCACTGAGTCAGGTTTGCAGTGATGTCACTTTGTCTGAGTCGTGTCTCAGAGAGCAGGTCGTTTCAAAGACATCCCCCACTCTTCCTCTTCCTCCTTTCAAAAAACGTCCTCCTCACTTCTTCCTCCCACTCACCAGCCTCATCCTTTCAACAACCCTCCTTTTCGTTTTCTTCACCTGTTTCAGACATTCCCCCTTTTCTCCACTTCCTATCGTTTCAAGCAAGTCCCTTTGCTCTTCTCTCTCGTCATTTCTCTCACTTCAAATTGGCACTCAAACACTTAATTCCCCTTATTTCTCATTTTACCTCTTCTCCCCTCCCTCCATCCGACTCTTTCTCTTGTCTAATATTTTTGCTATCCTTGGCCTGCAGGAAGCGAGTCGGTCAGGCTCCGTCTAAAAATAGTTACCCTGAAAGCAGATAAAAGGAGCGAAAAAAAGAACAGCTGAAAAAAAAGAAAAGTAAAAAGGAGAGGAGGGAGGTAGTAAAGAAAAAGAAATCGACCCTCCCTCCCTGAGCGCAGAGGCAAACATTCACTTTGCCTCTGTAGACAGAAACATCCGCTTCACTCTCCCCCTTTCCTTTCTTAAGTTTTTTTTTACCTCCTCCTTGCACTCCTGTCTCATCTCCTTTCCACAAGCAAGCATTTATCTTAGTCTATTTTTATACCTCTCTTCCTATCCATCCTTCTGAGTCTCTCTCTCTTTTTTTGTCTCTTCTGAGCACAATCACTTACAGAAGAGTTTTTAAAAGCAGGGTCCGGGGTGAGTGTCTACAGCAAATAAGCAGCACCGCCCCTCGACCGTCATGCACATCAGGCTAGGCTAAGGTTTTCCCCTCTGTAACCTACAACCTTCAGGCAAGCAGAGATTGTCAATCAGAAAACCATTACAGAGCTAATTTTCTATCGGACCGAGTATGGCCTTTATAGAAAAACGTTGTTTTATGCATTGATCTTGTCGGTCTGGATGAGAAAGCATCACATGTTTTAAATCCTCGAGGAGAGGGTGTTATTGGGTAATGATACTGTGATGTCAGAGAACTAACACGGTGTCCTTGAACCATGTTTTTAATTATTTCTACTGTGTTTTATTTAACGTTTCCTCTAAGTTTGTGTCGTGAAACAGTCGGTTACGATAAAAAGTACAAATGCACTTTATAAGATGGACATGTTACACATTGCACTTGTAAATGTCGAATGTAAAACCTTGAAGAGAAAGATTTATTTTTACTATTGTACATAAATGAGAAGAGAAAGAAAAAAAAGACTACAAAAAAAGTGGAGATAATTTGCCAAATAAACTGAGAACAACAAAAAAAGAAAGTTGTAACATCGTGTTTTTCTGTGTGCTGGAGTGGAGTCATCCAGTGACGTCAGGTTGTGTGTGTGTGTGTGGGTGTGTGGGTGTTAGCCGGAGTTTGCGTGACAGTATCTGCGTGTGGGTGTTATTACAAGTGTGCGTGGGGATAATGAATGTGTGTGACTCAATATCGCAGGTCACTGTGCTGTTAAGGAAAGCTTGGGCATAAAAAAAAGACGCTGCTGAATTATTAAACCACACCCTGCTTGCATAACAGCAGAAAACTGAGAACTGCACAGTGAGAGGGTGGAAAAGGGAGAGAAGAAGAAGAAGAAAAAGAGAGGGATGGAAAATCCAATCAGAGGAGAGGACTGCATGGCAGTGATGTCACGAACACGCTCATCCATATGACATTCGTAAATACGTAAAGGAAAAGAGATGAAGCCCAGAGGGAGAGATAGAAAGGAAAGGTGCAAAAGATGGCTGATGGAGGTTTGTGCAAGTTGTGCAAGTTTATGTTTTTCTTTAGGAACTGATTGCCTCTTCACAAGGTAGCCTGAGAGCACACACACAAACACACACATTTATTATCCATGCATCCGTGCATTATCCGTGCAGTTGTATTCCCAAGGGAAACCTATGTCTCTGTCTGTGTGTGTGTGTGTCTCCCAGTACCCTACCCT
>JAPMOB010198709.1:0-10301 GCA_029875015.1 Lepomis gibbosus
TTTATAGCTCACATACATACTAGTTTTCAATATCAGTCTGTTCTAAGTGTAGTTTATACAGTACAGGGGTCTACTATCCAAATCATTCTTAAAATCAAAATGTCGACTCATAAAACGGCTCTTTTTTACTTTAATATCTGCATTGGTCCCCAAAAACCCATATCGGTCATATTAAAATTATTAATATTCCCTCACCCTTTATTTATAGCATCAAAAAGCAGAATGAGTTTGGCAAAAACTTACACCCTGCAGGACCTAACCCTAACTCTGAGTCAGCATCCTCACTACTCACACCTCTGCTGCAGTCCGGAAATTCCAATTAATGCAAAGAGTGTTATTGGAAGGGTTTTTGAACAGTGCAAGAGAAGAATGAACCTCATTACAGACACATGTCAAGGGAGAGCAGTTCAGAAAACTCTCTGGAAAAGTGGATAAATGGAGTGCTCCCTCCATTACTATGATTAAAACGGATGGGCAGAAAATACAGTGAGCTATCAATTTAAAGACTTTGAAACGATGTGGGGTTAACATAGAAAGTTTGAAAACACAAAGCATGGACTGGTTTGTTTTACACTATATAATAATATTAATTTATTATTATTATTATTATTATTATTATTATTATTATTATTATATTGTATTGTAATTGTATAGCACTTTTTAAAACCAAGTTAGAAAGTGCTGTACAGTAAAACAAACATGATCCATACTTAAAAATATAAATTAATTAATAAATTAAAAATCAACGATAAAATTAGCATTAAATAATACAATAACAGCAATAATATAATGTTTATAAAAACATCAAATGATAAAAGCGAGATTTGAAAAGCGATTTAAAAGAGGCCACTGAGTTTGCCTGCCTGAGATCTCCGGACAGGGAGTTCCACAGCCGAGGGGCCCGAACAGCAAAGCTCAGTAACCTTTAGTGACAGGATGAGACGTTGGAACCATTTGTAGAGCCCTAGCCAGAGGATCTCAGGCATTGGTCCGGATTGTAGGGAGTTATCAAATCACAGATGTAGGCAGGGGCACCCTGCTGGTGGTGAGGTTTTTGAGGTAATTAGTGCTGGTTCCAATAGGGGTATTTACAGTTATTTCAGATTTTGTGTCGTTTAACTGAAGGAAGTTATAAGACATCAAGGCTTTTATCTCAAGGGAGAATACCAAAGAGTTCCGAAGAACCAGGTCTTAATGGGACATACAACTGGGTGTCATCTGCATAAAAATGGAAATACAGGTGAAACTTGAAAAATTATCATATCGTGCAAAAGTTCATTTATTGCAGTAATTCAACTTAAAAGGTGAAACTAATATATTACATAGACTTATTATATGCAAAGTGAGATATTTCAAGTCTTTATTTGATATAATTTCAGTGATGATGGCTTACAGCTTATGAAAAGCCCAAATTCAAAATCTCAGAAAATTAGAATATTGTGAAAAGGTTCAGTATTTTAGGCTCAAAGTGTCACACCCTAATCAGCTAATATATAATTAGCATTAGTATATTATAAGTCTGAATGATTGTTCCCAGGGGTAGAATACATATGGTGAAAAACACTGTCCCCAAAATCAACCCCAGGGGAACCCACAAAATAGAGGAGCATGAGAGGAGGATCTTCTCCAAGGATCATGGAAGGATCTCCTGTCTGTCAAATGACCTAATTGACAGATACTAATCCACATCACTAATGCCAACATAGTTTTTCAGACGGCTAATTAAAACATCATGGTCCACAGTGTCAAAAGCTGAGCTGAAGTCAAGAAGAATTAAAAAAGAGCACATGCCTGAATCACCTGTGAAGCAGCAAATCATTGGTGACCTTGATCAGAGCAGTCTCAGTACTGTGTAGGGGTTCTTGAAAATATTTGTGTGTGTGTGTGTGTGTGTTCACTGTTCATCAACCACAGCAACAGAATAGGCTGCATCTGCCCTCTTCCCACACACGCAGAAATAGACCAACATAAATAGCATGTCTTGTATAGTCTATCTATACAGTCGTACACACAGACACAAATACACACTCATACACAAATGTGTGCACAGGCATAAAAAGAACCTGAAAAAAATCATAAAAGTGTCCATACACACACATAAAAACAAATTAGAGTGCACGGTCAGTGTTCATCATGGCTACACTCAAAAGGAGCACAAAGCTGAATACATGTCGTCTTACACAACAGCTTATTCAACAGAAGCAGTCAGAGGAAACATTAAATATGACCTTCTTGAAACACAGTGTAGGCTTGGAAGCCAGGGAAAGAGAGAGACAGAGTGCTGCCAGGGAGGTCTGCTTGTAATCCAAAAGGTAGACAAGTAGGATCAGGGAAAGACACTACAACAATGAATAATCCTCCACTGACACAAAAGAAAGAGATTTAAAGTGAGAGAACAAAATATTAGGAAATTTAAAAAAACACGGTTACCAACTTTAATCCTGTCCACCAGTAAAAATCAGTAAAAATCTAAAGTTTCTGAGGGTTGCACATAGTGTATATCAGGCAGAATGTAAGTGGCATTTGATGTAAACATAATTCATTATTTTGACAAAGTGCTAAATTTAGACCATTTTGATGTTATGCTAATTCAGTGAAAATGTGGTGCGAGTCACTCTACAGCTTTTCACCAACATTTATATTAAATGAGCTAGCTTCATATTTAAGCTGAGGTAGGCAACTAGCAAGACTTTGTCAGAGCATTTGATTTATTGATTGATGTCAGGATGTAAAGAGAAGTTGTATTTGTGTCACAGCCAAAAAAATCTGTTAAACCAGTGTAAATCTAACAGAATGATTTCTGCAGCTTCCTGATCAGTCTGACGTATGTCAGTAGTACTGCTGCACTGTGTGTGTTGTATTTCAACTATCCATCGTTATAGACTGTCAGGGATTTGGAAGAAACACACACACACACACACACATACACACACACACACCAACAGTGGGCAGGTCAGCGGAGGAGGGTTTAAAAGCTTGGCACAGAGAGAGAGAGAGATAGAGTGGAGGAGGGGAAAGCGTCAATGATGATGTAATCTGAGAAAAGCAGAGGGAAGAGGAAAACCAAGAGGGAGACACTTTATTCTGACCAGATACTGCAGTACACTGTTATTTATTATCATTTGCATTAAGTTACATTTCACCAGCTTATTCACAATACTGTTTAATAGAAATATAATGCATTACAGTAAAGGATGGGTGATATTACCATTTCCACATCACTGTTAATTGTCACATTTACCTCTGGAACAATAAACAATACCTTTTCAAATACACATGTGCCCACGAGTATCCACCCAGTTATTTACTCACTGCATTGAAAAATGATGCAGGACCAAACAATCAAGGAGTCAAACATTATCTGGGCACAGCTTCTTTTCTTATGTGATAGTAAACTTCAAGTAAATAGCTTTTTGGACTGTTGGTCATAAAAAAAACATCCAATCTGCAGGCAGAGGGAAACAGCTTGTGTTCAGTAGTAACACATTCACACATTACAATAGAATTCACTTTTTAATCAATTATGAGTACAAGTAGGCTACACGGATAAACAAAAAACGACTGATGATAGCTTAATGACTCATCTATGCGTCTAAACTCTCACATAAAAGCCAGGTCCCAAATAATGGAATCATAAAGTACATTTCCACTGTTTTCCATTTAAATTCCTCAATATAATGATGTATTTTCAATACTTACTGGATTACTCATCTAAGTGTTATTGTCCTGTTTTCCCCAGTTCAAGTAATTGAGGTTTAAGGTTCATTTATTTATCATTATACAACACAGGGTTGTGCAACAAAGCGAAAGCTGTAGTCCCTTCAGGCTACACACAAAAAACAAAAGGATGCTTTCTATAACTCCTCTGCAAACGTCAATAAGAAACTTGGCACAGGAATTTTGCCTTCTTAAATTTTCTTAAGAAACAGTTGTTTCTTAGCTTTCTTCACCAGTGTGGAGATGTGAGATGACCAGGTTAGTTTCTCTGTAAGACTAATTCCCAGGAACCTGAAACTGTTTACCTGCTCCACCTCAGCTCCACTGATGTAGACAGGAATGTGTGTCTTTATTATCTTTTCCTTAAGATCAATCAATCAATGATCAGCTCCTTGGATGCAGAAGGATGCTTGATGTTATTTGATATGTAAAATATGTAGTAATTTGATATGCAACAGGAAAATACAAAGTCATGATTCCATCCAATCATGTTTATGCAAATGATGGACAACACTTCCAGTGTCGCTATAAAGGCTTTACACTCACTTGAGGTGTTTCTTTCTGTTCCTTAGGAGTTTATGTGATAAATAAGCGAGAGAAACACATTTGTCAAATAAATCTCGATGTAGCCAATATTGCACCGAGACAGAACAATGTCTGTGTGAAAAGCCACTTAATACACACAGCTGTCTTTTTCTACTTTGTTAGTTCCGGGAAGCCGCATCGCTTTGTGAAAGCACTGCAGGATTATGCCACAAACGTGTGTTTAGTATGAATGAGCGAATGCGGCATATTGGCAGATTTTCTTTGCGAGTTTATGGCAGGATCTCTGTTAGAAAGTAGCTTTAATGATATCCTGTATATCTTTCCCACGAGACTATGCTGTAAATAAAGAGATCTGTTATTGGCACATCTCTTTCATCATCTCGCTTCGAAAAGCGTATGGTATCTCATGAGCTAACACAAAAGAACCTGGTCAACATCAGTAAGGTAAACAACGCCAGACTTTTTTTCCTCCATGTTTTTCTCCTGAAGTTGAAACCTCAGGTTGACAGTTTCTTTGCATTTGTTGCGGCATTTCTAACATTGGCTTAAAATTCGCTTGATTGTGGAATCTAACAATTGTGCAAAATGATCACGGTCAACATTTGCAATAAGGTGGTCAAACATGTAAAAATTGTGACAGGCCTAACTGTGACCTCAGTACTCCGTATGTCACTCGGTAATCAGGTCACAGTAGCGTTCCATTAGCCAAATGTAGGGATTCATATATGTATAGGAATGTAGTGATTCAGTGGTGTGTTGTACCTTCACAATCTTTGTGATCCCACACCTGTCCACAGTCTGCCTGAACAATTTCCTTGGGGCAAAAACAATTATAGGGTGCTTTTACACCTAACCTGTGTGGTTGGGTTCAAACAAACTCTGATGCACTTGCCTGTTTAGTTTGGTTTCTTTGGGCTGGTGTGACAGCTGTCAGTCGAACTCGGAGTTGTGGGTTTTTTCTTGTCTTGTCTCACTCCAGAGATGAATAGTGAATTTGACTACAATCCCATGACCCACACAGCCACATACGCATGCTGACTGCTGAAGTTGCTGATCACAAATCTGTGCTAAAATAATCTATCTTTATAATAATGTATCTTTAAAGAACAGTTGCCTGTAGTTATTTGTGCATTGTGTTATAATAACAGCAGGTTGTGATGGTCAATGCTCCGATTCACCCTTCACTGTCTACCTCTTTAATAATGTTTAAATATTGGCATTTATGCAAACCCATTTTTGAGATTGCTTTCACTGATTCCAGGCAGGTGTCCCATATTTATTCATTTTTATAATAATATTTGCAATATTAATAACTGTTAATATTTCTAAATATACGTGATAATAACCAAACCTGCCCATACCAGATCCCAACATCTTATTTCCTTCAAACTCACCATCTATACTCCCCACTGTTTCTAAAATACATAATTCTGAACAGAGATTAATGTGTTGGGTGTTGTGCTTCTAACCTGAGGTCATGCATGTCACGGTCAAGGACAATGCTGTTTCTGGGTAATGTATTTGTAAATGTTTCATTATGTTGTCATTATTCACCCTTTGTCACATTGCAAGTTCGTGGCTGTAAAAGGAAGCATGTGGAGAGGCCAAGGAGAATGATCCGATTCATGCCCAGCACTCTGTTCATTTGTTGAATTGATTTCTTCTTGTTCTTATTTATTAGTTTGGTTGAAGGTCCCTGGTACTAATGTTTTCTTGGGACTAGTGCAGCTGTTATCTTTTGTGGTGTCATGCTAATATGATTTAATATGTTATGCTCTCTGCCTGAGCCACAGTGAATGCCATAACAGAAAAGTAAAACAGTCCTCCAACACTCTTGTATCAAATGCCAAGAGGAGTATGTGGTATTATAATACCTAACATGGTTATTTTCCTTGTCAGTAAATATGTGGGTAGGTCTGAGGGCCTGCATGTGTTGGGGTTGATAAACATCTGTCATCCAGTGTTATACTGTTACTGAATATTTGGTTAATTTATAGGGCTGTCATGTTTTAAAAAACAAGGTGGGTAACATAACTGTAAACTGCGTTGTAGAGCTGACGACCCATCAGCAAACAGGTGTTGAATCCAAAATTCTTCAACACATAACTTCTCAGCTGATGTCATGATTATCCGTTCAAACTGGAAAAAAACAAAAAAAGGAGTTTTTTGTTTTCTCCATTTTAAAACCAAAAGGGAAAAACAGAAAACAACAAACCAGATATCAGATTTAGTTTTTCTGTGTAAAATTTTGATTTTAATATTTAATGTGTCCTTTGGGCGAGGGAGGTGCCTGATTAAATGTAATTAAGATAGCTTGACCATCAACATAGGTGGGTTTTTTTTTTTTTTTTAAAAACAAGAGGCTCAACATTCAGTTTGTAACTCAGTGGCATTGATTCGTTCAGCAAAGCTCACTTCCTTCCTCCATTTTGTATTAATAATGAGAACAACAATAGTGTTTTCTGTTGACGGCAAAAGCAACAAAAGCTAGGAAGCGGAATACAAACATGTCAGTACAGAGGGATTTTTGCCTTGTTCAAACGGTGCTAGCTTTACAGTGGCAAATCCATTTAGAATTAAGAGCCTCTGCAGCTTCGCTACTCAGCTTTTAGCATCTTACCTCTTTGTTTTGGTTGTCAGGCTGCACATAGACTTTATGGTTGAGTCTCACAGCTCTCCTCACCCCTACATATGTGGCTTTTTCCGGTAAACCAGTTTAGACAAGCAGAGTGTATGCTAACTTCCAGGCGTAAGACAAGTAAAGGCTTTCTAGTCTTTTCCACTACACACATTCATACACTGAGCCAAGTGCTCAAACAGAAACTAACACACATTCGGATCACACATCTAGCCCAAGGACACCTCGATGTGCAGCCTGGAGGAGCCGGGGATTGAACCGCCAATCTTCCGATTAATGGCAACATGCTCTACCTCCTAAGCCACAGCCGCCATCAGTAGATTATCAGAGAGAGGTGGTAGTAGTTCCTGTAAATGTGACCGTTGTGACTCTATAGGCCTCGGGGGTGATTATTTTGATGATATGATAAATATGAAAAAAATATACCGGAATTTCCCTTTAAATTCGTCAGGTCAACAGAAACACAACTCTTCTCTAATGGAATATTCATGTTGATCTGTGTCTGTTTTGTTTTAGTCTGTCTACCCATAGTCATAGCTATCCAAGGTGGGTGAAAATCAAGGCAAACTGGACTTTGTTGAAGATACTTGCTGATGTTTTGCCTCTCAACCATGAGTTCTGAGAAAGCCTTGTGGACCAGTTCCAGTAACCCTTGATTTTACCCACCTGGGGTTTTAAAAAAGCTGATCTTTGTGTCACTTTTCAGTTACTGTGTGTAACTGTGATTGAAGCCATTTGTACAAATACTTTTTAGTTTAAAAAAAAAAATCAAATTACACAGAGTTAAGTAACATCCCACTCATTTGGTTTCCCACTGAATCAACACTCTGAAACATGTTCTAACAGGATCCCATCCAGCTGGCCCCAACATGGCCACGCCAACTCACCGTTGCCAGCAGGATTTGTAGGATTTGACTTTAACCATACAAGTGCTGCCGACATTTCTCTGACAGCAGTAATACATCAAGCAAACACACATACAGGACTGGCCAGTGACATTCCTGGCCAAATCCCAAATGTCTCTGTATTACAACAACAGAGCAGCACTGCCTGCCACACACTAAACCAGACCGGAAGAAGGATATTGATATTGAAGAGAGGAGGGAAGAAAGAGTGATGCTGGGAGAAAAAAGTATAAGCCGCAGATTAACCGGTACACATTCAAACGTGAAAGGGTTAAGGCAGGGAGTTGCAGCCAGCTGTTATGTAAACCACATCTTTATGTGGGGGTGAAGACATATGGTTGAGCTAAAGAACTAACAGAGGAAACCATCGCACTGAAACTGTCCTGCACTCCCATCAAGAAGGCTATTTAAATAGAAAAGTGGTTCTTTATCGGGCCTATCATTTCTGACAGATGTCTATTAAAAACATATCAGAATACCTTAAGCTACATCATTTAGGTCCTGAAGATAATGATGTGGATTGGTTGGTTTGTCTATTTGCCCAGCACTTTGGTCCAAGTCTGATGGGTAGATTGCCATGATATTTACTGAGCATATTCACGCTCCCCAGAGGATGAATCATTTCCATTTTAAATACTTTGTGTTTTTCTCTGTATTCATTTTATATCCTAAATGCTTACGTGCTCTCCAGAGGATGAACCATGTTGGTTTAACTGACTTCTTGTGCATGGCCTCTTCTATTGTGTCACCCTCAGCTCTTAATGCCACTCTGTATGATGTTGCCACGTCATATGTTTTATAACAGATTTGCTTCCTGCTTATTTCTAAGCTTTGTTCAAAAATGTTAAACACATCGAATCTTGTCTTTTCAGGGCTGGATTGGATGTTTATCGGTCTTTCAGCCCTCCAGGGCACAACAGTAGAGTTAGCAGCGGGCAGTCAAGGACACTGCAGAGGGAATTGAGCATTGCATATTAGGAGAAAACCCATGAAAAGAAAACCCTTTTTTTAAACATGCCGTATGATTATTCTGGATGAGTATGGTGAGAAACGAATCACGTTTAGTGATGCTCTAAATACGCTGCTACTGAGGGATGCTGATGGGGTTTGTTGGGTTGCACCTGCCCTGGCTAATGACTTCATCGCTTCAGAAAATAACATTATTTTCTACATTACATGGTCAGTCAATGATATCATATTTCCACGAAGCATCAAAGTTCATCGTTGACCTTGGAAAGGGGTGCAGATCAGAGTCAAGTGTGCAGTGCCAGAGCGTTTACACACATCTACCTCTTTTATAATTAAAATGTGGAACTCCAGGTGACAGACTACTTAAAAATACAATGAACACAGCTGTTGTCCTGTTCACCAGGTATTTTGGATGGAGACACTGGGGAATGACAGGCAGGAGCGGATGGTCCTGAGGGGGTTTCTGGTGGAGAGAGACATTTTTAGTGATGTATGATTTTCATGGAACTTTGAACTGTTTTCACACTCCCAAACACATGATGATTTACACCGTATTTAAGACTGTGCAGAATAATTAATCATGATCACTGAGGTTTCTGTGGCTATTATTTTTTACACCTCTTCTACTGTAAGGTCCTTATTCCTGCCGTGCCATAGTTTCCAGTAGTGTTGCTTTATATAATTTCCCACTCAATCCTGTTACATCATCCAAACCAAATAATACTATTATCTCATTTCTTTGTGTTCAAAAGGGGTTGTCATCATCAAAGCTGTCAGTTTGGATCATATATATCTTTTTTCATGAGTACTAACTTAAAAAAGCTCTCACTTTCATTTCTGCCTCTCTAACCCAGCACTCACAGCTCATCCATCCAAAGGCTAGTGGGAGTACACATACAGTGATGCTCTCACACACAGGCATGAGTTGCCTCTCACACCTGGAACCTGTGAAGCCATTTTTATTTATTTATTTTTTTTGTTATTTCAAGGATTTACAAAATGAAAATTCCACTTACATCTGCAAAATAATTAATATTTTGTCATATCTGCTTCTCACTTCCTCGTCTACCTCCAATGTATGTGTATGTGTATATTTTGCATTATTTGAACACAGTAGATACATCAATAGACTACAATCACACATAGCCCACACACCTCCCACTGTTTGAAACCTGAACCTAGAGCTGAAGTATAGGAGAATAGATTTCATAAAGACACTGCTGTTTCAGCAGCTGTTCGTCATTCTCCATACTGTCAGCTACTCTGCACACAGTCATCTAGAGAAAACACACAAGCAGGATCACGTTTCACTAAATGTGTGCACACAGTTGTGTTGTATTCTGCATGCATGTCCTTTACATTGTGAACGTCTTTCATCACTGGGTTCACAACAAGCCTTACACGCACAGCTGAACTGCAACATAAATGCATGAAACTCCTGAGGACATGCTTTAGTCGCATACTATATGAATTTAGTATACGTTGATGTATTATAATCTGTGAGAACATAGAATCCTGCACCTTTA
>JAPMOB010198713.1:0-10116 GCA_029875015.1 Lepomis gibbosus
CTGCTGAGGTGTGTATTCAGTCACACATCTTTCTTACTCTCTCTCTCTCTTTCTCACACACACACACACACACACACACAAATAAAGCCCTTTGTACTGTCTTCCACACCAGCACTCCTCCAGGGGCCAATACTGTGCTCCAAAGCCCTTTAGAGGGGCAGCAAGCCGGAAAATGACCCCATGCTGTCCCTGCTCGCCTCAGCCCCGCCTGGTTACGCCCGTTTCCCAGGGACCCGCTGAGGGTCCAATGCCCCTAGGCCTCCCTCTCACGCCACACTACCTCCCAGGGCCAAACGTTATTGGGGGCTCCTCACCGCGGACAATAGGAGCCGGGAAACGTGGGAAAGAAATGTCACAAGGCTCTCTGACAACCAAGGTTCGACCCCCTGACCTCCAGGGCTGGTCCCACTGGGCCTCTTTATGTAAACACAGGGTGTCCAAACAAAAGCAATCCCTGTGTTAATCAGATTCATAACTCAGTGAGAAGATGTGTGAAAGCTTTAAGTTTGGACTGGCAGCTGTTTATTCATTATAGACTACTGCAAAAATTGTTGTATGTATTTTTTTGCATTTCTATATATTTCTATGCTAAAAACTGCTACTGATGAACATTATCAACTTCACAATTTAACAATTATTCTAGATTAAACGTTAAATAAATATGCATGAATGCAGTTGACCAATGATTTAAATACTCTGTAGTCTTTATTTGAGTCATTAATTGGGTGAGGACAAAGACTGGACAGGCGCCTGCTGTTTAAACTCCCCATCGTCATGTAAACAATCCTGGTCATTTAACCTATGACCTTCTCGCAGTGTCTATTCTCAATCCGTCCACTGATTCTCTCCATATGGGAGATGCAGGTCAAATGAGGACATGGTCAGCCACGCTGTGCCCTCAGGGGTTGAAAGAGAGGTGGGTAGGTGGGGGGTTACTTCACTGTTTGGACACAGGGAGAGTGTCCTGAGCAATGGTAGGGGGGACATTTGTAGCGGAGAGGGGGTTTAACGAGGGAATGATTAGCACTAAGCAACACTTGACCTAACCCAAGACTCATTGGCTCTGACTTTTTTTTGCAGGGATTAATGTGAACAGTGGGAGTCATGTTTTGGATTTTAAAGTGGCCTATATAAATGGTAAAATATTAAATGTATGCTATCTTTCTTTTTGTTAACAACGGGGAGTTAAACAAACATATTTTTTAATTGTATTATAGCAGAAAGAAATATACATACGTCTCACCAAGTCATCCCCTTAAAAGACTTAGACAAGCAACTTGACCTCCCCATAAAATGGGGCTTGCGTCAGTTTTCTTCTTCATGGGTCACTTCATTATAGTGATGGGCAGTGAAGCAGCTGGTCATCCTATTTACAACCAATGGGCCTAATCTGTTTGCTCAAGACTTCTGACAAGGAACCATTGATAGCCTCATTGGTACAAGAGCAGACCACTGTGGTCACTAGAGGTCAAAGTTCGCGAACCAAACACCACAACCTCACTCCCAATAGACTCTTGCTGATGGACTCCTGTGCTAGTTAGTGGACATCATTAAGGACATAGGCCAGACAAGTGAAGGATTGTCTGACTGCTGACATGAAAAACCACTAACGTTGCAGTCAGACACATGAGAAATAAGCAAACAAGCAACAATTACAGCAAATAATCAGGAGGTTGTAGCCATAAATGCATGGCACTTGTTACAGCAACACACCAGTTGCACATGTCCATCGTCAATGTCAGCAGGAAGTACCACTGACCTTGACAAGCTGTGATGTTACAAAATAGGCTAATACATTTAGTATTAATACAGAGGAAGACTAAGACCACACTGAAATCTCTGTCCAACACATGCTAGATACTGCACCATGACAGGAAAAAATTTAGTTTGAAAAGGGGACAGAAATATGCACAGGAATTCATTAACAATGCAGAACTGTGAGTGGGAACCGATAATTAACTCTAGATGGGGTCTTTAGAAGGACAGTCTTTGAGGATTGCATTTTCCAGCGTTGATCTCAAGGTTAACTATTCTGCATGGAAATAAGGGGGCCAGAGGTGCAGCATTTCCTGACCACAAGCTCCATCCAGAATTAACATGTTAATGTGTGTTTTGTATCCATACAAACACTTGCATGGTGGTTTTCATATGAATTAGCACCCACTAGGTTGGGTTCTATTATGAGTCCAAAAGCTTCATAACCACAACTTCTTGTGTAACGGCTTACTCCCTGCCCTGCTCCACCTTATCCCAGCTTCCTCATATTTCTCCATCTCCTCCTCATCATCACCATCATCACGACCACTATGACCGCTTACAAAACCTCAAACTTACACAACTCTGTTATATGAGTATAGATGAGATGCTGCATTGTCCCACGTCTCCTTGTAACCGCCATGATCATAAATCTGCCTGCATGGCCTGTGATCGTTTATGAGCACTTTACATGAAGATCACTCTCACAAACAACGCCCTTCAGCCAGTAATGAAAGCCAAGCGTCAAAGTTGAAGATCAATGTCAGGTTCTGAGATTCGTGACAGGACCTGCTTGTATGTAGATGACTCCATATGTAAAGAGGATTGACAAGGCATGTGGATCGAGAATAATGTGATATAGGGTGCAATCCATTATGACGGGTGACATTTTGCTCTATATAAAACTCAAATAATCGTACATGATCACCTTTTTAACTGAACTTTGGGCCTTTAGTCTAATCTGTCCATCAAACAGCCATTAAAAACAAGGGTAGCACTGAAAGTTCATTCTTGACCTTGGAATGACATTTTACAAAATCATCGTAATTCAAGGTCTTCTTAGCTTGAGTACCTTGAGTTAATATTATTTTATCAAACACAGCAATAGCTGCTACTACTTCAGAAAACTATTTGTTTGAAATATATGTCCTGAATTAGTACATTTCAAAATCTACTCATCTACAGCAAAATGTGTGTCCAGAACTTTTTGTAGCCACAAGCCAACTGAAATAAATTGAATCCCCAGATTAGGACACACTTTCAGCCAGTAGCTGAGGCCAAGGGTTAAATGACTGAGGTCAGAGAGTCTTTAACCTCTGTCTAGGGACCGCTCGGATCAATGAAAGGGTGTTGAACATGTGTACTCATAACGGGGGATTGATTAGAGAAAGGACAAGTGTTAGAGGGGTTCATTGGTCTCTGGTCATTGCTAACGACAGTAATCCTATCTTCATTCAAAAAGACAACACGTATATATAAATAAACTACTATTATAAATGCATACAGAATAGATATTTTAGTTTTGAATGTTAAAAGACATATTGGCATATAGTCAATTTTAATTGAGAAATCAAAGTACACTCCTGACAAACCGACAAGTCCTCCAAATTAAATGACAAAATATGTATTGTTTGTAACTGCCCTCTAGAATGACACATGAGTGTGTTTTGGCCTGACTCCTTTATCGGCTTGGTTAGGTTTACGGAAACATTGTGAGAAATGATTGTGGTCATGGTTATAAACAATGCTGAAAAAATCCATCCACCCTGACTTCCACCCAATGTGGACTTTGTTTCACCCTAATACCATCACCTGACTTCCTCCTTTGCTGCTGGAGGGCTTCTTCAATTGAAAGAAAACAAACTTTGTGTGAAGACAGACAGGAAAGGAACACTACGGAAAAATAGAACTTACTTAACACTTATTACAGCGATACGTGTTCCACTTCTTCTGCCTCCTTAAAACCTTGACTTCCTGGTGTTGATTTAATGCTGTGACCAGACTCAGCACTGGCTGTGCCCAGGCAGGTACCAGCTTAGATCAGCAGCTGGCTCTCTAGCCTGGGCCATAGATTAAAACATGTTTCCCTTTTTGCCCACTTTCATCTATGGCCAGCTGTCCAGCCAAGCATACCCTATGCCTCTTCACTGCTGCCTCAACTTATCCTCTTCCTCCTCCTCCCTCTGCTTCCTCTCTCATGCAGGGAGAGTGGCATGCAGGGACAAACCTGAGATCTTTAAAAAAAAAAAAAAAAATAGAAGAAGAAGAAGAAAACAGGAGGGGAAGGACATTGAAGGGTGGGGATGGTGAGGAAGAAAGCAGGCGAGGAGAAAAAGAGAAACGCACATTGTACTTTTCAAATGGATGGGAAATGATTCGCTGGGATTTGCTGACAATTATACGGTGGGGTTTAATCAATTCGGACCATTCACAGCGTGGAGAGGGCTGATCCCCCAGTACAAAGGAACAGACCGTGGGAGGGCGGTACCTGAGAAAGCGCCGGCCTGGTGTAAGTAACATGAGGCAACACTCCCCTCCCCACACATTGCACTGCAGCATATGGCCCCTCTCTGAACTTATTAGCTGGCGGATTAAGGCCAATCGCAGAGACCCAATGGCCTGTGGCTGCCTCCGTTGCACCCTCCCTCCCCCCTCTTCACCCCCAGGAATGAGGCTGACTGACAAGGGGCATTGTGTCGGGCACCTAGATCGCCACACCCCTCACTTACCCTGTCATGCGGTGCAGTTTGATGAGGTTATTTAGTAGAGAGAACAGGATCTGACCATTAACCTTACAGCCACAGAACACACTGTACATACACTTAAAAAGTACTGCCTCATGTCATATCAGAAAAGCTCCCTTCAAATATGTCTACATCATAATAACTCATAAGATAATTTTACCCTTTTCCCTTGACCACTATGGTAATACCACCTGCAAATTAGCAAGCTGCTCGGCAATGGAGTGGATTAAAAGCACCTGAATGTGAACACACAGATTAGCCCTGTAGATATAAAGTCTAATTAGCATCTCATTGCAACTCGACATGCGAGCTCAACATGAGTGCAGACACGCTGAGAGAGAAGGCTCCATTGGCCAGGGGTTGATTATAGGTCCATTATGCACACAGTACTTAGTGATGGGCTGAGAGTAGGAATTAAGAGCTTGATGGTTACTGCGAGGGGACCTGGGCTGAAGTACAGGGGTGTTAGCAGTCAACAGGGTCTCGGGTCTACAGGAGGCCAAGACTGGGGGAGGCTATACAGTAGTCTCTGGCCTTCCTGAGTATTCATGGAGAGAGATTTGACAAGAGAGGAGCCCCCTATTTAAGCCCTCATTTGATCTCTCAAGCGGCAGGTGATCCTCTGCCTCTTTTTGTGTCAGACCACAGGGGTTTGTCGACCCCTCGTGACCTGTCTTACCTGGCGCCCGTCAGGACACCTCATTTAGAGAGGAAGAGAGAAGCTAATTCAGTCTTGGGTATCCACCCATCACGGAGCTCCACCTGGCCACAGGGCTACAGGGTCAGCTCCACACTGAGACAGCGGGGGTGCTTGAGGCTTGCTTTGCTAATCCTTTCATATACTGGGAGGTGCTGGAGGATCGAAAGGCCAGAGAAGGAGCGGAGAAGCCATCTACCTGGTTCTTTTAGACAGGATTAGAGGCCCAGCAGGGGTTGGCCTTCATGAGCAAGGCCTCACGCTTGGAGATCATGAAGGCATTTCAGAGAAGAGAAGAAGTAGGCCCAGCTGTGGTCTGCTTCCCTCCTGAGACCAACCTCATAGAGATAGCACCCATCCACAACGTATGCTGACAAGCACGGCCCGGGTGAGTTTGTTGGAGGTACGGAGTAGACAATATGCAATATCGTCAATTGTGGATAGCCTCTCCTCCGCTTTATGGTTCACTCCAAGTGAGTGTTTGTTTGTTTGCTTTCAAGTTCTCGTTAGGCAAGAGCCGAGCAGTTGATCTTTAATGAGAGGGGAAATCTTCTCCCCCTTCTCCCTGCAGGATGGTTCCCTATACCTTATCTTGAACCCCTCTTGCTAGCTTTCATGTGTGTCTCGTCATTCTGGGGTGAGTGACTGCTCCTCAGAGAGACCGTGTCTTTGAGAACCAATGATTAATGCTCTTTGAGGATATGGGGGGTGACGCAAAAGACCCTGCTTTTTCCTACACAAACACTGATGCCACAGAGAAAATGTTGGTAAGAGAAACACACAGGCTGCTGGTACTTCATAGGCAGATATAAATGGGCTTCCTAATAGTCAAATATTTTTCTCCCAGATCTCCAGATTCACCCACCTCTCCCCAATCAACGCTTCTGCACTTTGCATCTCACCATTTCTGACATTCTCTCACCTCTGAAAACACACCAGACGCCCGGCCTATCTCATCAAAAGCTTTTCTCACAACAAAATTAGCCACAGTATGGGCGAGAAAAACTACTTTAAGAGTGAATATATCCAGTGTTAAACAAATTTGGCAATAGAGATAAACATAGATGTTCGGGACCAAAATTATAAACAATTACACAGAAAACACTCGCGTATATTTGCATTTGGATTACATTTGATTTATTTCTTTTATTGAATGCCAATAAAATAAGTCGGAGGGCTTATCAATTATCACACCACTAAATATTTGTAATGCTCAAGAGCATTTAGCAGAGGCTATCTAAATCCTAGAATTGCATCAATGCAAAGGCAACTGTTAACATTTAAGATTAGCTCTATGCTGAACCTCTGGGTTCATTTGGCTGCATTTGCTTCCATTATCGACTGAATAAGCAGATCCAGCTGGCAGAGATCCATTTCTCTCCGCACACTGTAGTACTCTATCTTTGTCTGAGCCTACTCAAATCACGTTAGCCAGTCAAATCAGGTTAGCTCCTCTTAAGCGTCAAACGTACTTTTAATTCAAAGCATCACTTCATCGACACCAGACTTGTTGGCATGCCAGAGCCTGAGTTGTCAGTGCCTCTGCACTGATCCACATCCACCAGGGTCAGACAGATCAGGATATTGAGCCAGTCTGTGTGAGTGTGTGTGTGTGTGTGTGTGTGCATGAGTCCGTGTGAGTGCTGGACTATGAGATATTTTAGGGTTGGATGAGAAGAGTTACAGACAATCTGGCAGTCCTTCACACTGACGTGTGTTTGATGGTACACACAGCCCGTTGTCGGCCTCCGTGACCCAGTGCTGACATCGAGGGTTGAATGTGTGACAACGTGCTGCTGTTTGTGCTGCAGAGGACCACAGTTTGTTGAGGGTGGGTTGGTGGGGGCAAGGAGGAGGGTGGGGGTTGGAGCTGAGGACAGGGGTTGTGTCGAGACTGCCAGTCTTTGTGGTTATTGTATTGGGCATGGAAACACACCCACCAAAGTGTTTTGCCACCAGCTTGATTCCATATTGATTTTCAGATTTATCCCAGAAAACACATAAATCAGAACAATGTAATGGTTTCTCCATATTTTGAAATAAACACGCATGTGAAACAACAGATTTTATTTTCCTCACAAAGGTAAAAACGCCAAAAACTGGAAATAAAAAACATCCTTTTGGACAATACAGATGAGTCTGATAAAAATTAACAGTTCTCACCCATATGTCTCACATGTGCACTTTGTGATTCTTAGGGTCATTCATTTCACTTCAAATTCACATGAAAAGCAGACTTGTAGCGCTGTTTCCTATCTATAATAAATCAGCAGCGTGAATGCAGAGCAGCTGCTGTACACAGAAACAGTATTTTAGAGCTTTTCACTCCAAGGGCTTGGTGTAGACATTGTTAGAGTCCAACAATGAACTAAGTTGGATTTATCAACACACCCCTGCTCTTATCCCACTCATGGTTAATGTCCATTTCTATAAGCAAAAAGGTTCCAAAGAGCAAAGAGATGTACAAGGTGCAAATGAAAGAGAGATCAACTGTCAAACGTTGAATTTTCTCTTTTTCGTGCGCCTGAGGCCATACGTGCACTTTAGTCAGACTAAATAAGACTTCTTGACCATATATGAAATTTTAAAAAAAAACACGGGGCTTAGGCTGAGCTGTGAAGGCTTTAAGCTGCAAGAAAAAAGCAAAACTTCTATAACTGCATTTACAAACATATTGCACTGTGTGCTTTTTCACCATATTGGAGATATTTGTTATTGCATACAAAGAATCTCTAATGATTTGGCTGTCTTAGACATTTCACTAATATCTTACTAATGTCTTTCTCCTGCACCGTTTCTTTGATTCTGCAGTGGCAATTTCATGCACGCCACAGACATGGAACAATTATGCTCTTGAAAATAACTGAGACTGCAGGTCGTTCTGACTCATACAGATGCCGCGAGGTGGAGTCAGGTGGTCTGATTGTCTGAGGCTAATAACAGTAGAGTGGGAGGAAGAGGTGCACGGAGGAAAAGTTAAAAAGGCTATAAGGCTTCCAGTGGGTGTAGGCGGGTGTCTAAACGTGTGTCTGTGTGTGTGTGTGTGTGTCTGTGTGTTTGCATGAGGGCACAGTGTAAGTGTAGGCAGAGTGTGGTAAGCTAACCCTATTCTGATAAATGTGTGGGATGTAAGGATCATTGTGGAGCCCCAGAGCCAATCTGCCCAAGATCCTCACTGTAGCCTGAGGGCCTCCTCAGTGCTCTCCTCTACCTGTCTGTCTCTATTTTTCACTCTCCTGCTATTCAAACAATCCAGGATTGACTGAACAAAAAGGGTTTTCTTGTGTGTGAATTCGTAATTGTTTTGTAGGACATTCCACAGCTAAACTGGTAACATTTTGTTACCAAATTATTCAGAAAATTAGGCATGACTTGAAATATGAATTAACAAATAACAGTTTGTGGTTCAATATTGTTCCGCTCATATTTGACTAGATGAACTACAAAAAATACAATTCAAAATCCAAATCAAATTCATACTTCATCGACCATTCTTGAGAACGTAAACCCAGGCAACAATTAGCCAAAACATATTTTTAAGACTTTTCCAAGCCGTTATTAACGTTATTCCGCCGACAAGTCCACAATTAAGAGTGACCCACATTAAGCCAAATGCACAATGCCCTCCTCTGTTCAAACGATGAATTAGCTGCTTCGTTACAGCGCAGAGAGAAGCCTCACGACAATCACTCTGAAGCAACACTGTAATAAGCGTGCTGTGCATCGACAAATAGACATTACAAAATGTGTGAAATATAGATGACACAAACACTTTGTAAATGTAATTTTTGCATTTGAACTGATGAGTGGTGCAATACACAGAGCTGGAATCGAATAAAGACTGATCGAGGGAAAGAAAGGGAGTGATGCAGAATCAGTGTGTGTGATGGGGCTGAGCAGCAGACAGAATAAGGTGGTTTTGATCAGGAGTTTCTCTGGGATAATTGTCAGGATCTGCTGTTTGGAAGATGACTGACAAAAGGAAAAATATGACAGTGGAATTTGTTGAGGAAACATGAAAATGTGTCACACATCCGTCAAACAAAGAAATGCAATATTTATGGATTCTTGAAGAACCTCTCTCCCTCACTCTCTCTAGACACACACACACACACACACACACACACACACACGCATATTGTTAAAGTCTTCTCAGCGTCTTGTCTACAAATCATTTCCCATGTCGTCATGCGTCTCCCTAACATTCTCTCATAAAAGGATTAACATGCAAAAAGGGCTGTTTACATAACAATGACAGAAGTGTTTAAAACTCCACACTTCAGAACATGTTAATGATAAGCATGTGAAGGTTTTAACAGACCTTAAGCATACATGGGAAAACGATTTTTATTCTTTCACTACCCGCTAAGTTATTGATGATTAAAGGACCACGAGTACAGTACAACACACTGACCTCTTCAGATAACAAAGGATATTTTAATTCAAGTGCGTTCATGTCCAATTTTCCTTTTTTTTCCATTTGTTTCTTATTTAATCCCTATGATTTTTTTATTTATCATTATTGTCAGAGTATTTACAAATCCTAGTGTGTTGGGAGGAAAACTAGGAAAATGAATGTAATAACCAGTTATATGATTGAACAAATTATTTGATATAGTCCAAACATTTTAGCTATTATCTCATATTCGCAATGCATTTAATTTTAGGCCAAGACACCATAATCAAGCTATTGACAAATAACACATAAATATGAAAATTGCACAAATAAACACACATACGCTCTGTCATTGCTTATTTAAAATCAAAGAAGGTAAGAAAGAGAGAAAGAAAGAAAGAAAGTTTTTTGGTTTTGTTCTTTTTCAGAGAGCCCGTTGATTAATTAGAGCTACCTGTGTGAAGACCTCTTGGCATGGTTAGACAACAGACAACCTCTCCTCCCTCACACACACACACACACAC
>JAPMOB010198726.1:0-13824 GCA_029875015.1 Lepomis gibbosus
CCTCAACGCCCACCTCCAACCCATCATCACACCCTTTTCTTCTCTATTCATTTCTTTCTCTTTTTTTAACATCTTGTTTAACAAAGACAAAGGGAGAGTAAGAGGCAAAGTAAATAGAAAAAAAGGAAAAGGTCAGAGAAAGGGAAGATATTCAGAATTTTATGAGATGTTTACTAAGTAGGTGGAAAAATGCAAAAAATAAAAGAATTTGCAAGTCTGACAGTACACAAAGAAAATCCCTGCTTTTTCATTTTTATTTTTAACATTGACCTGTGAAATTATGCAGTTTTAAGTAGGTAATTCACTGGGTCCTTGAGCATTTTTTATACTAGCCAGATCTTTAGAAAGAGCACAGAATATTACTGCTTCAAGCGTCAAGTATTTCCTACTTGTTATATTTAATTCAGTATTTTTGAATGGAACTCAACAAGTAGAAAGAGACTGAACGGAAAGGTAAAAGATAAGTTTTTATTCAGAAGATCTGCCGTTTTAGAAAGCCACACTTGTTTGTAAGTAATGAAAATCCTGCTACTACATGAAAACCGTAAAAGTAGAGACTGGATCCTCCATTTAGTGAAAATAAATCAAGAAATAAAAAAGATTTTTGAAAAGAGCCCTCCATGTAGAGATATGAGTTCAAAGTAGAATAAGAAGTCAGAGAAGTCTGAGAAATGCGTACATGCTGCTGAAGATTGCTGTAGTTAAACACTTTCTTGAATGATATCACGAATATGAAGAGCTTACAAAAGAGTACAGTGGCCAATTGCCTGAGGCTAAATGGTTGGAATCCATACAATTATGGTCTTAAACATCTGCAGGCCTTATCACTCCAGTCCATATGTGTTAGCATATGTGTGTGTATGCATGTATTTGCACAACTCCACCTACACGTTCCAACCTGAGACGTCCAGAGACAGAGGAAGCCATGCAGAGGATTAGGAATCGGTCTTTCTAAATCCCAGACACCGGGTTCCTCCACCAATCACACAGCAGGCAGCGCTAACCTACTAGTGAGGCATGCTGGGGAATCCTGGAACAATACTAGTCAAGGCAATGCCTAAAGGGAAAGGGATCTTGGAGTGGAGTATCTCTGATCCCCACCCCAAAAAGATTGCTTCCAAACGTCCAGAGCGAAAAACTGGCGAGGGTTTGTGTTTACAAAGGATTGCATTTCAGTAACCAGTGTTTACAGTCGAGCCTGCTCGCTGTCACGTCGATTTAACTTCTGTGCCCACACACATTGAAAATCATCCATCCACCCACAAAGGTGAATACATATATACTTGAGCACAGAGATACACACCACAACCATCACCGCCGTTGCCAACAAGAACAACAACTCCAACTCTTCTCCTTTTCCTTCTTTCTCTGTCCTCTTCCTTTCCTTTCCTTCTCTCCGCCTCCCACTTATTTCCTGTTGTTTCATCTGCTGGAGCAAACCACTGAAAGCAGCGAGAGGAGTCCCCGCACTCCCCCACACTAGTGATCACAAACAGAGAAGAATGTTAGAGAAATGATGGGCAGAGTAGATGAGCCACAGAGACTAATGCGATTACAATAACAATACTTTCCCAGCCAGTCGATACTTGCCAATATCTGGTGAAGAAAAACAGAAAAAAACCTGGAAACTAGTGGGCCAGAGGTTGTACACTAATGAGGTCACAACCGCATACATATTGTACATTGTTAGTCTGGAAGCTGCTATGTTTTTCAAATTGAAATTTCTTGCAATGTACTTCCAGTTTATCAGTGGCCCTGTGTGTACTTATTTGCCCTGCAGCTTATCTGCGGCTCCTGAGGGTAAAGATGAAGTTTGACTGCATGTTCTTTTTGTTTTTTTGTTTTTTTGTGCCGTGAGAAGGTACAAGCCAAAGCCTGGATGGTCTTTTATGAGAATCATTGATCGGAAGACATGCATTGATAAGCTGAGGCGAGGCAGCGTTGTGAATGAAGCAGGATATAGCAGTGACCCAGGGGGAATCACAACACACTCCAGCCTGATCTCTTGCAAAGCCGCTTGGACCCCGATGCTGTCTGCCCTGATAAATGTACTCTCTCCCTCTTTCTCTCTCTTCCTCTGCCTCTCTCTGGCTCCTCTGCTCTCTCTCTCACTCTGTTTTCTGGGCCTGATGAATGCAGAGTGAATCAATAAATCTATTCCCCTGCTGGATACCTGATAAAATTTACAAGGACAAGCTTAATAAATTACTAATGGGATGGCCAATTAGTTTGTGTGTGCGTGTGTGTGTGTCAGCGCCTGTGTCTGATTTTATATTCCTGCCTGGACATTTGTATGCACATATCTGTGTATGAGTGTATGTGTCCTCAGTGTTTTGCTAACTCCTTTTTTCATAGAAACACAACAAGGTTAGCAGTAAGCCGGCAGTGGCCAACTAGAATCCGTCCTCACTATACCCTTAGTTACTATACATTAAATGGATTGTAAGTGATTGTAATCCAGTAAACTTTCCGTAAATTTTTTGTGTTGTGAAAAATAAATCTGGCCCTTCTACACAGCCCTGGCTCCATAAATGGAAAACAAAGACTGGTAAGGACCTTGCCACACAAAAGCGTTCCAGCCAGTCAGCAACAGGTGTCTTTAGTGCTTGTGCACAGGAGCAGTTGGGCATGTTACTCAGAAAATGTAATAAGTTATTAAATACTCATTACTCCTTAAAAATAGGAATAACCTTACTTTACTTATTACTGGGTGATAAAGGGAACTAATTACGTTACTCGTTACGTTAGAATATTACTTTCACTACCACCCCTATATACTGCTATGATGATGCCATAATAGCAGGATTCAGTGCTTTTACAAAACGTAAAACCTTGCTTAATGCTACTCTCTCCCGAGTGCATGCATCACAGGCAGTAACAGCCAGGGTTTCTTTCTATAAGTTTCACATTATATTTATATTTTATATATATTTTTAATTCTTATTATTTAATTTTGTATTACACACACACACACACAAACACAACTTTTGCTGTTTTATTTCCTTATCTAATGAAATGTATGAAATCAATTGTCCTTATGTTCTTTAAATGTAGCTTTGGCAATATTGTTGCTAAACATTCACACCAATAAAACTAATTTGAATTTGAATTTAGTATAACGTATAATGTCATAGACTATGACACCCCCAGCTTTGGCTGGCTCAAGTGCAAGTCTGTGTCACATAAAAAGAACCGACAGTACTAGTAATTATTATGTCATTATCACTTACGACACAATGAATGTTATCGTAGATGTGTAAACATTTGAAGGAATGAGTTGACATAGAAAATAAGCTAATTACGCTAAAGATAGCATTCTTTTGTGCTTGTTTGGTTGACATCAGAAGCACAAAAATATATAAATAAGAACCACTAATTACAGAGTCTGGCAGGTGATCACAGAGAGCAGAATGGGACAAAAAAGAGGTTTTGACCAGCTGAGACTCAGCAGTGACACCATCCTCCACCTCCCAATTTTGAAGGGAGACTTCCGTTTTCCTCTGCCAGTTTTCCCCCTTGTCACAATTCTCCCGATTTCCTGTTATACATCAGTGTCCAGAGAAATAGAACATATTTGGATATTGAGAAGGAGAGAGAAAGAGTGAGAGACATCAGTTCTGTGTCTCCTAGCGTCTCTCCTCCATTACCAAGCGTAACATCAATGAATCTTTTGAGGATCACTATCTTCAAACGCAACCCAGCTTTCTCCCCTCAGACAAGACTGTAATTATTCTACATTTGCATGATAAGTGTGTCTGCCCGTGTACGCATTTATGTATGTATGTATGAGTGCTTAAATGCACATTAGCCGCAGTCGGGCACGAGTTCTCATCTTTTATCTTGGTGTAAAAGACGGGAAGAGGCCTTTTTAATGTGGAGTCTGGATCGCTGTCTCTTTGCTCTTCATCTGAGTGTTCATCATTAGCCACTGTCAGCCGGAGAGCTTTGAAGTGGAGTCAGGGGCTCTCTCACGATGTGGAATAGTTATGACACTTGGGCTCTCTGTTTTTGTATGTTTGCGTGTGCTTCCGCTTACATTTATGTATCTTCCCATCAGACAGGCCTTCCTTTTTTCACACTTGTGAAATGTGAAATCTAGCAAGAGTGTTGCACTGAAAAGAGACTCTTCATAATTTAACTTGCACGTACATTAGCGGTGATGCTGCATGCAATAATATGAGAGGAGTTGTTTTTTTAAGAAGTGAGAGATGTTTGTTTTTTTCTCAAGACAGGAATGCTCTAGTAACTCCCCATGCTTCACTGAGTCTGGTGATGGGAAGATGCAAAGATAGTAATAGGAGAAAGCAGGAAAAAAACAAACAGGGTAAATGAGTGTGACGAATGGGTGCATGATCCTTCGCCTTGTGAGATGTCCTGTACATACAGTATCTATATGATGCATCGCTTCATGCACAGATGAGCATATACAGAGTCAAACAGACAGACAAGCATTTTTAGATGTGTATGATCTCCCAAGGCCTCATTAGCTCCCGAATATGTGTGGGTGCACTAAGGCGTCTCTGCATACATAGTGTATGTGCACAAACAGCCCATACAGTCAACACTTGACTGGCCTGAAGCTCATCTCAGTGGGCAGTCAGGTGCACCATGTAGCAGTGCTTCGTTTGGCTTATTAATTATATATAATGTTTATTCTGTCTAAGTCTACATTGCATACCGCAGCTTTTTCTGTCCCATCTGTTTTCTCAATAGACACAATGTCATCAACACAAACTAAGACTCCTCTATGTCCTCTGCTGAGTCCTGGAAATTAAAGACACAGCCAGAAACCCATCCTCAGCTTGACTTTGAGGGCGTCTAGTGTAGCAATAAAAAGTTTCAGGCAAGTGCGGTCCCGTTGCTGAGGTTTTTATTGCTGCTGATTCCCAGTCAGGTCTCCTCCTTCTTCCCGAAAGGCTGGGATTAATCTTGTGGTTGGGAGTAGCAGAGTTAATCAGTTTAAGAAAAAACGCAGTGGTACAGATGTGTGAAAACCCAGCAACTTCATGAAATCATAGTGTATAATATGAGCATGTTATCGGCAACTGATAGACTTGTTTTTCAGTGTTTTGAAAAAAACAAGACTTAAAGGTGCAGTGTGTCACTCATCTTCACTGTCTATATTATATTCCAAAAAAATAGAGGGCAGCATATCATATATCAGGTCAGGTCTGCTAACTTTTTTGTCATTTTATGAGTTTATTTATTGACTAAAATAGCTAAGAGAGCTTGTGTAATATAGTGAACCCGTCGCTCGCACACGTATTCCAGCCGAAACTACGGTTGTGGGGTGTGGTGCGGGGCTGAGCTGTATTACCCGACTGTCGCCACTTGAGGTACAAAGTGGTATTACTCAATTTCATGTACTCAAATAACTTTTATGAGTAAATTGTATTTGTCAGAGTAGTTGTAATGCATCATACTTTCACTCTTAATTCAGTAGTTTTTAAGGGAAAAATCATTATTTACTCCACTGCTTTTGGATACATTCATTGCGCTACTTTGCTATTTATTTATTTATGTATTTACCGCAGTCACGAATCCACGTGACTCTGTTAGAACAAAATAATGGCTGAAGCTACAGCATGGTAGAATGGCTTTTAAATAGTGCTAGAAGCTAATATTTAGGCTACAGATTAAGATTTAGCTCACCATGCTGCCAGTCCCTTCTCATCTCAGGGTGTCACCGATGCTTTATCAAAATTTCCAAAGCATTGGAATTTGATGGCCTGGAATGAGACCATGTTGGTGCAGTGGGTTTTGGTTGTGAAGCCAGTAAGCAACACTGTGCTGACACTGAGCTGACAGAGAGCAGTATCTGTTGTGTTAATGCTAATATATTTAATAATAAATAGCTACACACAGTCTATCATGCTTAAAAACTCCTTCTGCTCTTTGCCATAATGGAAATGCTTAGGCTATGGAGAGCTATTAGTGTACGAGTAGTCTGCATTTAACTAGTCATGCTCATTTGTGTAGCTTGATGAAGACAAACCAAATTATGCACACACAACAAAGACAAACTACTTTTATTACATGTGGATGTGACTGATGAAACAGCACACTGATTTGATTTGTTTACCAAATCACAATTTAATATCGGAGACAACAAGAAAATAATGTATATTTTTACTTAGGAAGACCGATTCATAATCCTCTGCACTTAAACAATCTTTACTTATTGGAGTACTAACAGACTGTAATACTAATGCAATATTTTGTAATCACACTTGATGGATACACACCGGAAATATGTTGTGGTGTAACAACATTGAGGTCATCTAATCAGGAGATGTCACAAATAAATACAAGTGTATGTTCACTTCCTTGCCTTTACGAGAGGAAGACCATCTGAAATTTTTTTTAGTCACATCTAACTCAAATAAAAGACTTGGTGAAAAAGACAACGCATTTTTCTTAAGTTACATGCTACTCAAGTAACATTTAAGAAGAGGGTGTGCTGATGGCACGGTGGATAAGACACATACTTTTGCTGTGAGAGCCCTGGGTTCATTTCCCCACCATAATACATCCACCAATGTGTCTCTGAGCAAGAAACTTAACTGTCTTGTGGCTAGAGGTCTGAGACCTCTGACATATATGGCAATTCTAAGCTGCTTTAGATAAAAGTTTCAGATAAATCTAAATGCTTTGTACTCTTGCTGAAGTAGTCATTTCAATGACCACTTTTACTTCTACTTGAGTACATGTTTCTGCAAAGTGACAGTACTTTTACTTGAGTAAAGTTTTTGGCTACTCTAACCACCATTGAGAATGGACCAGGGCTAGCTGGGGGAGCATTACATCAGATGATCCAGTAAAATCTGAAGGATCTGATTTGAAGTCTTTGCTGCACCTGGCCCACACAGACCCTTTTTTTTCTCAAAAAAAGACCTAATCTCTTCTCTCTTTGAGACGCCAATATTTCTCAGTCATTGTGCCCTCATCTGGCGGGGGATCTGTGGACTGACTGTGTTCAGTGACTGGGGAAGAGCAGCAGCATGTTCAGTCGACCAATAATCAGCCAGACAGAAACGTGAAATGTGAGTTTTAGTCCTTAAAATGGTGACGCTCTAAAAACACTAAATCCAGTCAAATATTAGAAATACATCCAGGGGGTTGGTCATAATCTTAGATGGGTGTGTAGCCTATTCATGCAAAAGATTGGAGTTTCAGTCAAAGACCTGCAATTAGTGTACACTTTTTATTTTTCAAACCACATCCACAATCTTTGCTTAACCTTAAACAAGTGTGTTGGTTGCCTGAACTTAACCATGTTTGCCATTACCATTATATTTCCTTGAACCCAACCACACTGTAGTTTACATGTACAGATATAAAAAAAGTTATTTTAAAAAGGTAAAACGGCACTGGATGTTGAAAAAACACTGTCATTGAACACAATGCAGGGTCAACGTTCTTATGTGGCGATAGGGTTGAAATTTCCCATAATGAAACCAGAAGCATCTTTTCTTTGAACCCTCCCTGCCTGGTAAATTCCCAGTAACTGAGACTCTCCAAGCTCAAGCTGAGATAACCCCTGATGATTTTATCAGGGCTTGTTTTCTCACATTTGACACAGCTCTTCTACACCACAGACATTATATTAACTGTTTTTCAAAGGCTGAGTAGGACAAGTGAACTGACATTTATGTGTAAAATCAGTGGAGTGACTCTTTGAAGACAAAAAAAGTAGTTTAAGATAAATATTATTCAAAGGAAGATTTGTTTCTGAAAGTTACAAAATATTTCCTACATTTGTATGAACTGTTGACAGGCCTCTATAGGTTGTCAGAAGACAATGTTACAAAAGCATCAGTATGTCAGCTCAGCTGTCAGCAGTTAGCGATATGATGTGAGAGTGAGAAAAGGTGAAAGCATCACATAAGATCAATGGTAAAGATCCTTACAGTCCATATTAAACTGCCCTTCCCCACCGCCACCACCATCACCCCATAATGACTGGCAGCTTTAATAACTGTCCAAATAACAGGAGAGCAGATTAATAAAGCATACCGTAAATGATTACCTTCATCATTAATCCATCCCATGGCTATTTAAAGCCGCACGTATTAACTATTTGGACAAGAGGTTTCATGTGTTAATGGCCAGATTGAGCACACTGAGCGGTGGAAGTACATTAGAGGAACACATGATTTGATTAATGCCATTCACAGGAATAGAAACATATTACGCGGGAAGAACAATGCTGTTCACCTGGAAAAAGAAAATAAATTTAAAAAATACTGAGAGAGTTCAGCCGAGAAATGAAATATTTGCACTGGAATATGTGTAATCCCCTCGCAGCGGATTTGAGATGAAGCCCGGCCTCTCATTAGCTGTATTTGGACCGGCTTGCATTGGGTCCACAGATTCATTTGGGAAATCCATCTATATATTGCGTACACCCTCTTTATGGCTGTGCTTGAGGCTCAGAGTGTGGATGATGACAGAGCTGATTCAGACTTAATAAATAATAGAGTGTTACTGGAGGTATCACCTGATGAATATTGCATTCCTATTCCTGTTGCCTGCCCGTCTGTCTGTCTGTCTGTCTGTCTAAGAGACTACCTGGCCTGATGCCAGCTTTTTGTGGTATCCAGTGGAAATATTCAGTTGAGCTTCATGCAGACAGCTGGCATGGTTGGAGGCACTCTGCATTCAAAAACACCCACAGTGTCAGGCAGCAAATGCGAGACAATTACTTCTCGTCTGCGGCACTGAAACTTGTTCCAAAAAAATGGAACGTCCCGCCCATCTGACACGCACCGTGGGTGGATTTTGTGCCAGCTGGAGTGCAGAGAGTAGAAAGGGTGGGGGTGGGGGTGGGGGACAGTTACGAAGACAGAGAATAAATTATCACCTTCAACAGATTATTACCGGGGAAGGTGTTTGGGAGTGTGGCAGTGTGCTCTGAGGAGCATGTGTGGGCTTGCACCTTTATAGCTTTATAAGTATGACATATCTTCTTATGTTGTCAGTTAATCAGGGATATCGGTAAGTCATTAATGTGCAGCAAGTTCATTCATGCATACACTGTAACACGGCTAGTAGTTACTTCAGCCACACTGTGTTGAACAAACAGAAGAAAAACAAAATGCCCAATAAATATTGTTGTGCAATATGTGGAGCTAAAATAAAATCTCAGTTATTGTTCATATCAGTCAAAAACAGTTTTCAAAGCTTTTTTATTGATTTCTGATGGTTTCAAAATGGGAATTTCTTTGCGTGTTTCTTTCACTTCATGTTGAGTGTGGCATGTCACCATCTGTCAAATGTTTTTTTTCGGGATAACAGCATGTTTTTGGCAGCATGCAGTGAGAAGATACTGTATATCATAAGATGATATGTCTTCTTATTTTGCCAAAGCCCTCGTGGATGTCATCAAGAGTCAATGTAAATGTATACCAGAAAAACCAATTTCCTTCGTCCTCATGCGGATATTTACTTTAACACAACAAAAGGAGCCAGTATAGATGAACAGAAAATCCAACACATATTTTGACAAATACATGCTTATGCAGCATTCAAACATCATGGAATATGAAGCACCTAAATGAGACATCAACATTGACTATATCAGTTGAAAACAGTCCAAACTGATTAGATTTTGATTATGTTCAAGTTTGCAAATTTCAGCTTTTTTCTCATGATGTTGACTGAGGCATGTCAAATGCTCTGTGGCGATAACAGGCTGTTTTAGGCATCAACAAAAGATACACAATAAGATAATATATCCTCTTATTTTGAAGACATGAATATCAGCAAGTGTTAATATAGAACACACACAAGCAAAAGGAAGTTCTATCGTGCACGTAGAACCTGCAGAATCAATAGAAAAAACAATCCAGTGTTGAAAGAGTCTACAGGCATGCTATCACAGTGTAGCTTTTAGCTACAGTATCTCACAAAAGTGAATACACCCCTTACATTTTTTTAGTATAAAAAAAATAGTGTATATATAGTGTATAATAGTGTAAATTTGCTGCCCCCTCAAAGACATTACATTACACAACCATTAATGTCTAAACTGCTGGCAATAAAAGTGAGCACACCCCTAAGTGAAAATGTCCAAATTTGGCCCAATTAGCCATTTTCCTTCCCCGGTGCCAAGTGATTCGTTAGTGTTACAAGGTCTCAGGTGTGAATGGAGAGCAGGTCTGTTAAATTTGGTGTTATCGCTCTCACATTCCCTCATGCTGGTCACTGGAACAACATGGCACCGCATGGCAAAGAACTCTCTGAGGATCTGAAAAAAAGAATGGTTGCTCTACATAAAGATGGCCTAGGCTATAAGAAGACCAAGACCCTGAAACGGAGCTGCAGCACGGTGGCCAAGACCATACAGCAGTTTAACAGGACAGGTTCCACTCAGAACTGGCCTCGCCATGGTCGACCAAGAAGTGCATGTCCTCAGGGTCATATCCAGAGGATGTCTTTGGGAAATGGATGTATGCGTGCTGCCAGCTTTGCTGCAGAGGTTGAAGGGGTGGGGGGTCAGCCTGCCAGTGCTCAGACAATATGCCGCACACTGCTTCAAATTCGTCTGCATGGCTGTCGTCACTGAAAGAAGCCTCTTCTAAAGATGATGCACAAGAAAGCCCACAAACAGTTTGGTGAAGACAAGCAGAGTAAGGACATGGATTAGTGGAACCATATCATGTGGTCTGATGAGACGAAGATATACTTATTTGATTCAGATAGTGTAAAGCGTGTGTGGTGGAAACCAGGTGAGGAGTACAAAGACAAGTGTGTCTTCCCTACAGTCAATCATGGTGGTGGGAGTGTCATGGTCTGGGGCTGTATGAGTGCTGTCGGCACTGGGGAGTTGAGGGAACCATGAATGCCAACATGTACTGTGACATACTGAAGCAGAGCATGATCTCCTCCTTTCGGAGACAGGGCCGCAGGGCAGTATTCCAACATGACAACGACCCCAAACACCTCCAAGACGACCACTGCCTTGGTAAGAAGCTGAGGGTATAAAGGTGATGGACTGGCCGAGCATGTCTCCAGACCTAAACCCTATTGAGCGTCTGTGGGGCATCCTCATATAGAAGGTGGAGGAGTGCAAGGTCTCTAACATCCACGAGCTCCGTGATGTCGTCATGGAGGAGTGGAAGAGGACTCCAGTGGCAACTTGTGAAGCTCTGGTGAACTCCATGTCCAAGAGGTTTAAGGCAGTGCTGGAAATAATAGTGGGCACAAAAAATATTATATTACACACAAAGTGCAATACAGTCTCCGCTAGTTTACATTGTTACACAAGCTCTATGCATACTACTTTACAGTGAAGCAAAGTGTCATTTGTGATGTTTAGCAGGTTTAATAATCCATGTTCACCCTCTTAGATTAGCATGATAGCACGCTAGTATTAGCTAATCAGCCCTAAACACAAAAGTAATGCTGTGCTTAACTAAAAATATTAAATTAAATGTTATATTTCACTTGAAACACAAAATGTCAACCTCATGGCAGCATTAATGGAAAAGACAGGGTATCACCAAAATCAGTAGGATCGTCCTCAGGGGACCATTAATATCTGCGCAAATGTTCATGGTAATCCATCCAGTAGTTTTAAACTATAATAAACTATTGTGGATAGTTTAAAAAAATAACCATTAACACCTCTAATGTGGCAATGAATAATGAAAACGTATATAAAATCTGGAACGCACCTCCTGCCAGTGCATTTAGTTCAGAAGCCTCTGTCTCATCTTTTCTTATGTCCGACACAAAATCAGGATCTACAATGGATGTAAGAAACACCCTCCCATAATGACAAATTAGTCAAAGAAACACTTTAGTTAGGAAACTAGAAATTGTTCTAAATCTATTGCTATGTTTGCAGCTCCCTTCCAGACAAAAACAGCGAAAACAAAGACCTAAAATGGAGAAAGACACGGCCGACCCCGTTTTTCGTAGCGTTTTAGTGCGGATGGGCAAAAACGGAGGACTTTGGAAACAATGATGCAGATGCTCACATCTGGCTCTTTGATTGGGTCTTATAAGTAATGCCAAGCAGAAACACCATGCTACTGACAGGGTTTACTTTGCGACGTCTTCCAGTCTGTTTTCCGCCGCCACAGTCACTTTAAACTCCAATTTTACATTCAGTAATAGTGCCACCTTGTTCTTGGTCGATGCAAAAAAATGGTGTGATAGTTCCACAGCATTACTTTATTCTTTCGCCAAATATTCTGTAACTACGGAATAGACCATCTGCTTCATGTTTACAACGGCACCCGCATGACCAGTATATGTTAACAGCCACTAGATGTGCGTTTTCAGTCCTTTTACTTACATAGTTACATACAAAGTGCAATACAGTCTCCAGGTTCAAATGTGAATGCTTATTACTGAGTGTACAGATCACTAAATCACTGCAACATGTGTCTGCTTTTTGCCCTGGTGAGCAGCACTGCAACATAATTGCTAATTACTTTTCTGCTGCATTTGCAGCTCTCTGTATTTTAGATGATTAAACTTGTAAATTATTGAAATATCTAAAATGTGATGTCAGAACAGTATCAGTAAACTGATGCAGTAAAGTAGAGTTAAATTCATCATTGTAACTCATAAGAATTTAAAATATAATGTAGTGTAAATTCACACCCTACATATTGGGTTGATTAAATGAATGTTTTTGAAAGTCTTCCATCCATTGCATCATTTAAAATACCAACTTCTGCATAAACATAACATTTTTTCATAATTGTCAGGAAAAATGACCATGGCATACAACCATGGATTTTAAGAATTAGGTACTGTTTGACAGTATTATTTGATAATGACCACTTTATTTCAAAATGCATCAATTATAATAATTTAATGATAAACATGTATTACCTCATTTGACACAGATGTTTTGATTTGTGGGCTATGTTCTACATCTGTTGCCTGTAACCTACGAAATAAAGTTCTGATACACAGATGTTCAGGACATTGTTAGGTATATTTGGAGCCTTCCACTCTCCCTCTCTGTTTTTATAATGTGTGTGCCAATCAAATCTCTCTGTGTATGTGTTTTTGATTGTACCAGCATGTGTCAACACTGCACCAGCCGGTGTGTGTGTGTGTGTGTGTGTGTAAATGAGAGAGGCTTGTTTTTGAAAAGGTATAGGCAGGGAGAGGAGAGAGTGAGGAACCTAATCAGCCAATCAGGAAGCAGATTAGCAGTCTGGGTAGTCTGCGGGAGGTGAGGTAGAGCTGTTACTACAGTGGAAAGAATTCTTTTTGGCTAGCAACACAGCGACCAATCACAATCCATAAACAGACCAAACAACTTTTTACACCAATGACCCTGTCTGTGTGTGTGTGTGTGGAAAGAGGGGAAAAAATAAGACTAGGCAAAAACTGCCAGCTCCAGGGATTTTTGGCAGTTGCCCAAATTGTGTGTGTGTGTGTGTGTGTGTTTAAGTCAGTCTCAAAAGGGGAAGGGCAGGGACCGCACAGACTTCTCTTTTAATTTGACATGGTTCACCATTTTTGCATGCACTCTCTGGCTCACCAAGTGTGTGTGAGTTTAAGGGAGGTTGTGTGCATGTGTGCGCTTGTACCTGTGTATGTGCATATTGTGCGTGTGTGTGTGTGGGCATCTGTGTGTGTGTTTGGGTGAGTGACAGCTCTGACCTTTTCAATATGCCTGTTAAACCTGAGCTCTTGTCCCAGTGCAGACGTGCTTGTGTCAACTCCAGCACTCCTACATGAAGGTCAAACTCTCTCCTGTTGGAGTGTTGGTGGGTACATGCACACACACACACACACACACACACACACACACACACACACACACACACACACACACACACACACACACACACA